>PVIC010000633.1:0-113361 GCA_004025085.1 Thryonomys swinderianus | reverse complement strand
ACACTATTAAACATCTTACAAAGCATAGGACACCTCCTCACAATAATCACTTGGCCTACATTGTCAACAGTGCCAACACTGAGACACTCTGATCTAAACATACATGTATGCATGTATGTAACATCATATAACATTATGCCAGAATACCATCCTAAAATGACAGTCCTAAATACACTAAGTGGAAAGGCAGTCCCAAAATCTTACATTTATCCAATGCTTGGTACTGTCACAATACAAGGTACACAAAGGTCAAATGGAATTTAATACTGAAATTATAAAATAAGTCTTCATGTATTTTTAATGGAAGAAATAGTACTCTCCCAATTTCTTTTATAACTCCATGAACCTGAAGTGGTATCAGTAAAGAAGGGACTTCGGGTGGCTTTTGCTCATTCAGATGTAGTAGTGCCTCCTGGTCACTTACTGCTATAAAGTATATTGCCTGACACCACAGTGGGGTGACATCAGTATTTACCAGTCATCTAGAGAATGAGAGAGACTATGATTATTATGCAAACATTGGTGAAGTGGAAATATTCTAGTGAGTGGATATTTGTTTTGGAGTTTTTTTATAAATAAGTAGTTACAGAGTAAAGAGAATATGTATTTTTAATTCCTTTTAATAAAATTAGGTATTACCTTTTATTAAGCTAAGAAAATTAATTCCCAACAAAATAAATTTAAAATTTAAGACATTAAAACAGAAAGTGGTCAAACAGAAAAGATATTACATATTTTTTAACCTAGAAACATTGTACAAAAGGATTCCAGTTAAATCAGGGGTCATAGTGCACATTTGTAATCCCAGCACTCTTGGAGGGGGATAGCAAATACAAGCCCAGTCTAAGCAATTTAACAACTTAGTGAGACCCTGCCTAAAAATAAATAAATAAATAAATAAATAAATAAGCACGGGCTGGCAGTGTAGCTCAGTACAAAGGCCAATGGTTCAATCCCAAATAACTGGGGAAAATCTTCCAGTTAAATTAGATTATAGCAGTAAAAACCAGACCTCTGTCTTATTTTCACTTAGCTATATACAAGGTATACCTTTATGTGACCATAAATAGAATGCTAAATAACCTTTAGCACAAAAACAACACACTCCACAAATGTTCTAAATACCCTACTATACATATTGATATTAACAATCTTTCATTGAAGGAAGCAATGCTACTCTGCCTATTTTTACTGCTCGGAAGACCCTATACATCTTGAATTACATGATTAAATCGGGAAGAGTCAAATTAGAAGTCATAATATAAAATTCTTACAGTCAAGTTGTCCTTGATTCAGGCTCACTTTCTGCTGTCCTTCCATCTCTAATCACAAGCCTCTATTCCTGAAAGCAGCCCCTACTGCCATTCCTGGGAAGCATGCTGTTTTTCAGGAACATGGATAGCTGTTTGCCACAGCCTGTTTTAACTGCCTCAATTAAAGTGACTTCTGGAATTTGATTCAACCAACCAATACTGATCAAGAAACAATCATTCAGGGCTGAAGATTTAGCTCAGTAGTTCCAGTGCCTACCTAGCAAGTGCAAGGTCCCTGGTTTGATCCCCAGTAACCACATACCACAATGCTGGGCATGGTGACTCACACCTGTGATCTCAAAACTTGGGAGGGAGAGGCAGGAGGATTGTTGAGTTCCTATCGAAAGAAAGAAAGAGAGAGAGAGAGAGAGAGAGAGAGAGAGAAAGCAAGCAAGGAAGGAAGGAAGGAAGAGAGTAAGAGAGAGGGGGAGAGAGAGAGAAAGGGAGAAAGGGAGAAAGGAAAAAAGAGAAAGAAAGAAAGAATCATTCAAAAGCCTCATTCTACATGAGAATGGGCACTGTTGACTTGTGCTCACAATTGGTCGATGTAGGTAAAATTAAGACACAGGTGCCGGGCGTGGTGGCTCACACCTGTAATCCCAGCACTCGGGAGGCAGAGACAGGAGGATTGCTGAGTTCGAGGCTTGCCTGGGCTACACAGTGAGCTCAGGGCCAGCCTGAACTACAAAGTGAGACCCTGTCTCAAAAAAAAAAAAAAAATTTAAGACACAGGTCATCCTTCCATCACAGTAAATGTATTACAGTGGTGACACTGAGGCCTGTTACACTTTGGTCAAGAAAAGTGAAAAATGTTGAGTTTCAATACTAGAAATGAATGTTTAAGGCATAACACAGAATCTGGATCATGTGCTACAGTACCGGCACTATGAACAATTCAAATTATAGGTTCCTAAAGTGTACATTGCTGGAAGGAATTTGAGTATGAGCTCTCAGGAGTTTTGAAGTTGTCGTGGTTTGTCCATAATTCAAGTGGAGTTAAAGAACTGGCAGACAAGATGACTGGAATAAGCATGAGTTCTTTCAAACAGGACTATCTTGAAGACAGAACTTCACTAAATGACCTTGATAAGTACTAAACAAATCAAAACTGTTTAAATAAATTTATCTAATTTTAAAAAAAGAAATGATCATTCAAATAAAAGTTTACAAAGGCCCTTAGCAAATCCAGTTCAGCCACGAGAGGCTCTCACCAGCAATCTGTTGTTCTTATCTACTTTACCTAAACTTCACCCAACTATGAAACAATCAAAATACTAGTGATTTTCTTTTATAACATCCCCAAGCACCATATATATATATATATATATATATATATATATATATATATATATATATATATATATATGCCTCTTTGTTCTGATAGTTTCTCAGAAAACACAAAGATAGGCATAATTTGAACTCCAGGTCTTACTTTTGTTGTCCCTATAGATAGTATCTGCATGCACTGTTCTTCAGAGAACTGCTACACTAAAGTGGAAGATACTGGAAGTGGTTGCCCAATCCAATCCCAATGTCTTGGGATCCTTGGTTATTTAGGAATAACTATATTGTGGGGGTTTTGTTTGTTTGTTTGTTTGTTTGTTTGTAGACAGGGTCTCACTTTATAGTTCAGGCTGGCCCTGAGCACACAATGTAGCGCAGGCAAGCCTCGAACTCAGCAATCCTCCTGCCTCTGCCTCCCGATTGCTGGGATTACAGGCATGAGCCACCAAGCCCGGCAACTATATTGTGTTTTTAAAAACCCATTGTGGCACACTTATATTTGTCCCTGAGCATATGTTCCACTTATGCAGAACACAAAATATTTTTCATTAAATGGAAAGGACTCCCTCCCAGTGTGATGTGTTCGCGTTTCCTTTACTCGGGCCACAATGCCAGGCTCTGCACTTCCTCTCTCTGTCCAGGAGGGTGTCATTTTCTGCTTCGAGAGGGAATTAGCTATGTGGGGCCTCTAGACTGTAATACATCCTTCCAAGTGTGAATTTATTTTTTCCCTCCTTGCTGGCAACTTTTACTTCTCCAGCTTGGCACATAGAAACTTGCAAGTCTCCCTGGAAGGTGACTCATATTTAAATATGAATGGAGCAGCTGGCTTCTGTTATCTTAAAGGGTTACATTATGTCATTGGACATTTGCAACTGGGGTAAAAACAAACCATGCTCTTTTCACACGTCAATTCCAGTAATATATATTTCTATGAGATCACAGGGATTCATAAAGAGTCTGAAATTTTTCCAGTTTTAAAATTAAGACCAATGTACTCTTTCTTAATAATTCAGCAGCAACAACAATAACAAAAAAATCCCTTCATCACCTCCCATGTTTGGCATTTATTTCTAGACTGTGACAGGGACTGTGATGATGATGACAAATACAAAGACAATACTGACAACAGTAAGTGTTCAAGTGCTTTGACCACTTGCTATATTCCAGGCATTACCCTCAGTTTTACTTATCACATTCACGCCAACCCAGGGGGAAGATCCTCTTGCAATTCTCAGCTTTTCAGATGCAGACTCTAACAACATAAAGGGTATAAGGTCAAAACACTAGTAATGGCAGAGGTAAGATGTGCAAATGCCCAGCTTCAACTCCAAAGCCTGAACCACTAACCATTGTGATAAACACTCAGCCATACATCTCAATATGCAACTTTCTGAAGCCTTATTAAACACATTTTGAATTTTTTCTTACTGTTCATTTTGTCTCAGAAACCTTTCCTGACCATTTAAGGTTAGGTGAAAAGGTCAGGTGATGCCTGGGTTTTCCTAAGCCCCACGGTGCAGACGTCCATGGAAACAGAAGAGCACTCTATCCTAACAGCTTCTTCCTGGGACTCCTGGCCCCCATCACGCACAGACAGCGCCTCCAGTAGTGACGGTGCTTGGTATGCACAGTGGTGGACCAAAGAATGAACTCTGGTGTGTGATCAAAATATACAGTGAATAATGATTTTAAAATGTTATGAGAGTTAAAGATACACCTTCTTGAATCCTCCTCAAAATACCATCCCTCGATTCAAACACACTTCCCTTACCATTCTTGCCACTTTCTGAAGCACTTCTGGAAGTCCTCTTTTGTGAGTGTCTTTACTAGATATGATACAAATATGGTGAATGCTGCTGCCACATCAGCCAACAGAAAGTCCGGCTCCTAAAACGGTATAATCTCCTTCTCCACTTTACTCACCCAATACTGCACCGAGCAACATCCAGGTCTCCCCCAAAGTCAAAATGAAAGACAAATGCTTTTAATCAATGCAGGGAACAATGGGATGCATGTGTTCAAATCGAGGGTAAATATTTTGAGAAGAATTAATGGCAAGGTGTCTCAAGGTAATACATTTTTAAATTTTAAAAACTCACTGTACTTTTCATTCACAACTCCTATGAGCAAATGAGTTAGATTTCTTTTATCTTACTTAAGTTACTTCCCTCTTATCTTTGATCTTTGAAAGCAGAATAATAAACAGAAATCCTTAGTACTATATACCCCTTCAATTTTCATATCTTCTTCCATGACACAATTTATCTCACTGAAAATTTACCCTAAATCCTACCTTCTTCTAAAGAATGGTGGATACTGTGGAGTCAGGCTGCCTGGGTTAGAAACGTGTCTGTCACTCTCCTGACGCAGATGCAGGGCTTAACCCTCTTGCCCTAATGCTGTTACCTATGAAATGGGTTCTGTGACAATACCCAATCCATACTAGAGAGCTATGATGTGAATTAGATAGCATATACAGGCACTTATTAGACTAGTATTCAGCACAGGTGGGTAAAGCTAAGTATTTTAGCAGTACCACCAGCATTAATGGTTGTAGGGATATTAGTGACTAGATTAGCAGTTGTCATAGGGTCTGGAACACTGAGCGTGAGAAGTCAAGGAGATAAGATTAGGACACAAAAGAATTTTAAAAATCACACCAGAAAGACAGATGTACACCCTTGTTCATAGCAGCTCAGTTTGTGATAGCCAGTCTTGGAAACAACCCAAATGCCCATCAGCTGGAGAGTGGATAAAGAAGATGTGGTTTTTTATAAAGTACGACTCTACCATAAAGAATGACAAGATTGATTCATTTATGTGCAAACGGATACACCTGGAGGACACACTCATGAGTGAAATCAATAGATCACAGGCAAATACCAGACCTTCTCATTGATATGAGCACCTGTAGATGCAAATGAGCTCTAGAAAGTATGATGGTCTTTGTAGAATGGTAAATTTCCAAGGGAAATTTAGTGTAGGGATGTAATGGGGGAAGGAATAAATATGATTCTGAAAGAAAATAAAAGAGCATGTATATAGGGGGTGGGGAGGTGTGAGTGAGTGGGGATATGGGTAAAAATGAGAATTGACTTGTGTCATATATTGGTACAAATCCCCCAATGTTACGTGTGATCGTGAGGTGTATGTAAATTGTACCAATAAAGAACTCAATTAAAAAATTTAAAAAAAACATTAGGACACAGACTTACTCTCCGAAAACTTATATTGCTAGTTTGAGCTACCCATACAGAGGGCAAAGCCTCCCCATCAAAAAGAGAAGCAACTCAATTGCAGGTACTCAGTAACTTTTAAAATTTATAAAATACTAATTTTCATATGTCAGTGACTAAACATTTACCTTAAATCTTCATAGCAAACGTGAAGGTAAGTTTAATTAACATGAGTTCTAATCTAAAAATAGTTTCACAGAGACGATGTCATCTGCCCAGGACCGTGGGTAGTAAGACAGACCTCCAAAGGTGAACTTCCATTTGCTCATTTGCTCGTTGCCATGCTCCTTCTACTGCCCCAGAAGCAGCAAGAGAAAAACAGCACATTATTATAGATGCGTGTATAAACGGCAGCAGGGAATTTGGGGCTGAGTGAAAAAATGAGTAAGTACATCCAGAGCTAAACCCTTAAGAAAAATTATCTATTATTTTCCTGTGATAAGTGGTATTTTTATATGCCACACTATTATAGTTCAAATGTATCTTCAAAGCTCCTGATTTGTAAACTAAATCCCCAGTGCAACACCGTGGGAAGTTATCACCCCATGTTTAGGCCACAAGGGCTCTTGCGCTGTGAAGAGACTGATGTGCTCTCTGAAGGGCCGGTGGGAATGGTTCTCCCACCTGTGGTTCTGCCACGTGAGGACCCACATTCATCCTCGACTGCCCTATCACTTCCTGCTCTACGTGGACACCACAGGACGGCCCTCACCAGATGCCAGGTCCTGGATGCTGGACTTCCCAGCGTCCAGAACTGGGAAAGAGCAAATTTTTGTTCTTTGTAAATAACCCATCTGAAGTATTCTCTTATAGCTGTACGAATAAAATAAGATACATATTGCTGACAAAAATATTTGAAAAATTACATAATTATACTTCCTATTTATTAACAACATACCTTTAATTCAATCATTTACTTACTATTTACTGAGTATTTCTATGCATTATACACACTTGTAAAAGATGTGAAAGAGTGATCAGATCATGAATGTAGTAACAGCTATTGCTCTAGACTTTCTTAATCTTCCTCTGTTCTGTCAGCAAAATACCAGTATTTGAAAGATGCGGATATGCAAACCTCCAGAACCTATGACTATGTGATCTTACCAAGGAATTTTACAGACATAGCTAAGGCCCTTGAGATAAGTGCCCAGAGTTGATTAGTCAGGTGGGCCCAAGCTCGTCACAGCAGCTCTTAATAGCCTTCTCCTGCAGAGGTCAGAGGCAGAGGAAGATGTGACTATGGATGAACTAGAGGATGTGGTGGGGCTGGCTCTGACAACAGAGGAAACCACCACGAGCCAAGAAACATAAGCAGTTCTACACAGTGGGAAAGGAAAAAACATAAATTACTCCCTACACCTCCAGCAAAGAGCTAGCCCTGTTCACATCTTGATTTAACTCGGCAAGGCCCAGAACTATACAGTAATAAATTTATATTGCTCAAGTCACTGAGTTTGTGATAACTTGTTGTACTGGCAATAGAAAAACTACACAATGTGCAAAATAAAAGAAACAGAATCTTCAGGATTGTGAGTAGAGGAGTGATTTCTGAAAAGTATTTCAAGGATATTAATTTTTCATGCCTAAAAATCAGAAAGCACAAGAATGCAATGAATAATAAAATAAATATTAGTACTGGATACACTTGGTACCACCTGCAAAAATACCCATTACACATATCATGCTGCAAATCTTCCAAAATCAATACACAGTATTAGTGGATTAAAGTAGGTTTCTCCACCACTTGGAGTAGACAGTCATTCCTTATAGCCAAGCAGCAGTACTCAACGCTGTTCACCAAGAAGCTCTGCGTCAATTGCTTGATTTTCATTTCTTAACTCTAAATATTTTCATTGGTCACATTCACCTATAAACTTGTTCTCCCAAAAATATGTTTTCCACTCAGATCATTTCATGTAAGTTAGTGGAAAAAAGAAAAAGGATTGAAGTTGTGCCAAAGAAGAAAAAACTTAATCTTCTCACAGCAGAGGGTCTTGTTAAAATGAAACGTTTTTCCCAAGAAAAGGATGCTAACACGACACAGCAGAATACTAATAAAGTCCTTTCACAATACTTTTCCTAAAGATTACTCACATTTACAAAGTTGCCTTTTATGGCACTCTCAAGTGATGCTTAAAAAGATAAAACCACTCTGAACAAGAGTGATTTTTTTCCCTGTGTTCCTGGTTAACTTACATGTGCTTCTACAAACTTATCATCAGGAAAACTTACAAAAAACAAACAGATCAGATCATTAGCACTTAACAGAAATGATTTTTTATGATTCAAGGAAGAACTGATAAGGTTTCTGCAGGGTACCACAAGACATTAAAGGTTCATGTCTGTGCTTCACAACTGGAGAAAAAGTCCTTGTATCTAATATTTCACAAACAATATATCCAATTTATGCGCATTTAGTATACGCAATTTTAAACCCAAGCTTCTAAATATACACTAGTCACTTCATAATGAGACAGGAATGCATCTTGCTTTTGGATGTCATGGGAGTAGAGGAGTGTGTAAATTTTTAAGAAAATACATATCTATTTTCTCTTCCTCAAAGCAAAAGCAGAGAGGATAAAAAATGTTAATGGTGCCAGGGTGCTGAACTGTTGGTGAGCAGGTGTGCGCTCTTGAATGAGCCTCTAGTGAATTGGAAGCTTTTAAGAGAGATTGATTCTCTTGCTTAACTAATTACTTCAAACATGCTTTTAAAGGTATTAATTACTTGTGGAAAATAGTCTCCATTTGCTTCTGAATTGTTTCTTTGGGTGATTCTTTGCCTGCAAAAATGTCTGTGGAAAAAGTGAATATTCAGTCATTATAAATTTAAATAAAATACTTAATGTATTTAAATATACTGTAGTATGTAAATATTATATTTTAAATATTTCATTTAAAATTACAAAAATATATTTATGTAATTAAAATTTATCCAGCATACTTAAAATTATGAAATATTTTCAATTATTTGCTTTATGTGGAAAATCATTATATTTATTTGATATATATAAATGCTAGACTGAATAGCCCTTTAAAGAGTTTCAATTTCCTATTGGTCCATGATTATTACATGTGTGGGATACAATGAGATGAAAACTTCCCTCCCCGGTTTGTCTTGCAGAATGTATAAATTGTAATTAGACACTGATCAGCATCTTCACTGACTTCAATTCCTGTCCTAAATGCTCCAAAGATGTTGATTCAATGCTTTTTCAGTTTGGTCTGCTAAAGGTATTTGAGTCCAAATAAACAAACAAAAAATACATGTTTGGTTGGTGTAAAATCTTTTTAGACATGGAATACAATAATAGCGACAGTACTGTAAACATCAGACATTACACAAAATTCTATGATGCCCTCTGACTGAATTCCTGAGAATTCAGCAGCCTAAGATACCCCAGTTCACACGACAATAAACCCCGTACCCTCATCTCTGCCAAGGCACAGCGTAGCCCTCACTGCACTAGGAAACATTTCTAGTGACAAGAGGCCATTTTGCCAAATTGCTGCCCAGACTTCAGACTAATGAGTCACAGACAGCAGAATAAAGAAACTTAATCTCTTGGCATTAATAACTCAGCCAAAGATTAGTCATTTTAAATGCTCATTCGTAATTCCATAAAGTAACAAATAACACTTTTTAAAAAGAGCTCAAAGGCACCTTGATGTTTGAGTAACTGCTTTATTTTAATCTGGCATCTGCTAAAATGTATAGCAGTATCTCCCTTATGCCAAGATGTGTATGTATTTTGCTGCACAAACATTTTGAAAGCAAGAAAAAATATTGTAAAAAAGTAATCCGATCAATCTTTCACTTTAACATTTGCTATAGTTTAATAATACTGTAGCCATTTACCATTCTTAAATCAGAGTTTTAAAAGTTTCATCACCATGTAAAAAATACAGATAAGCCAAACAGAAGGCTGAAGAATCTACATCAAAACTGCATCTCTGGTTGTCCCCAAACACATTTTAATACACCAAATGAATATGAAATTGTTAAAACCAACACAAAAGACTGAAGCTGTTCTCTCAATGTTCCCAATAGGATAATGTAGTCTTAACAGTTTATAAACACAAGGAAGAATTAAAATTAAAAACTACCCCAGGTCAGAAATGATACCACTTTATAATTAGAGAAAAAAAACTACTAGTACCCAGTGGAGATTAAGGAGATGGTTTCTGAAAATGTACATAAGAGCGACAAAAATAAACAACTTCCACAGTCTGGTGGCACAATTCTGTTCCCTTGTGATAGAAACACAAAAAGGACTCTCTAACAAGCTCCAAAAATACGTGTATGTGTATTTTAAGTAAAATTTAGCTTTCCAGCCAACTATATTTTTTTTTTCTGCTGGAAATAATGAACTAAACGTAAAAATGATATAAGGATGTGTGTAAAAAGGACATTTAAGTGAAACAGGTTGAAGAAGTCCATAAATTTACTGAAGATTAAATTAGAGCTGAATGTGTAAGATGTAGTGATAAAACAATTTGAAGTGGTTCCTTCTTTAAGAAAGGATGCTTTGGGCTTTATCAGAAACCAGGCTTGCATAACTAATCAGTGGCAGGACCAGCCCAGCTATGAAATGGGAGTCCCAAGGAACCCCTTGTAATACATACATGCTCAAAACTCATTACTTTTGATATGCCTTGTTCTTGACCTAAATGCAATAGAAATTCTTCCTTGGGGTGTATGATATACATGAAAAAGTACAACTTCTTTTTAAAACGCCATTAGAATATTTTATTGTGTGTGGACATACACTCTTGTTACTCCTAAATGCTATTCTATTGAGTACAGTTTATATTCACTGGCAAAGCGAAATCTCCAGGGAAGCCAGAGAGGGAATGCAATTTCTAGTAATAACAGCTCACAACAGTGAATACTCTCCACTTATCCCCACAATTTCCAGCTATTTTGGACTCCTTTCTGAATTAACCTTTCATATCAAAAGGAGCAATTCTGCACACTAGAGACTCCAGCACAATTTCATGCATAATTTATTCACTCAGCTCAACATTAAACGCACAGTCCTTGACTTTGTCAAGGTGGATTCTGTTGGCAGACTTCACAAGCAGCAAAACAGAAGAAATGAGATCTACAACTCAACCTCTTCACCTATTCTGTCTGGTGAGAGATAGTGGGAGGGTGCAGTGAAAAGAGAAAAATAAGCCAAGATACCAGTACAGGATGCTGCCATCTGTAGAATCACTGGCAGGCACCTAGTATTATCACATCCATAGCCTCTCAAGATGTTTATTTAAAGTTTAAAAAAAAAGGTAAAAGAAAAAAATAACCCTGAATTCTATTTCACCAACAAAATCTGGTGCAATTTGTGGCCTTCAATACAATCCCACCATTTGTAGGAAAAAAATTTATCCTAGGTTACTTGGTAGACAGACACTGTTGGAAGCTCTAAATTCAAACAGATGCAGACATAAGCTTGAGGTCATATTAGAAGGGCTTACTTTACAAATTTAAATAACATAGACTCTCCAGTGAGATCTCACATCCCAGTTCTGTACTCCCAGACTGGCCTTCAAGAACATAGATACTCATTTTCTCTTTCTAAACTGCCCATTTGAACCCTCAGATGAGGAATCCGTGCAACCACTTGTAAAAATGGAACCCTGATTCACCATGAAAGTGATCCTGAGTGTTTTCAGTGCAGGGGGAAGCTCAGGGGAGACAGGAATTGCAGTTCCCCACCTTCAAAAGGCATCCTCATGCAGAGCCCCTGAAAGCAGCTGCCACAGTCCAACTATTGTTCATGACAAAGCTAGATGGCTCGTTTTCTCAATCTTATGGGTTACAATTTTTGTCCGTCTCATAAGGGAGGATTGTTTCTGTTAATAATTACATTAGCTTATTTTAAGAAGTTAACAACATTATTGTAGGGTTATACCTATTATTGAGTTTATTCCATCTAACATCATCACAAAATAGTTACTAACATCCATGTGATGCAGGTGTAGGTAAACCGAGGCTCAGAGATTCTGATTACCACGCATAACACTTCTCTTGAAAGCTTCAATCCCTTAAAAGGTAAACTGTTAAATTAAGCAACAATCACCTTTTAATACAGAAACCATTGCAAAGTAACTTTCCCTAAATGCATTAGACAAAGCGATTTGCTCCCTAATTTTTGCACTCACTGTTAAAAACATGACTTTCTAGCAGTGGCCACATTGTACTCCCCAAACCTGTGGCTAATACAAGGCCTAAGAGTATACAAGGAGACGTCATTGGAAATTCCACAGATGCTGGAAATTTTCACATAGGACACTTTGGCAAAGGTCTTTAAATCTGAACTCTCTTAGCCAGTTGCTCCCGCGTCTAGTTACAGGAAGTCCAAAGCATATAAAGTGGAGCCTTACCAAAACTGAGCCTTACTTTTATAATTTGTCTTTAAATTTACTGCAAGCCTGTGAAAATTAAACGCCTCTGGTACCAGCAAAGTAGCTTGCTGAGACTTCAGAGGTCCTTCAGCATTACTATTTAGCAGCTTTTTTATTGTCTCTAGACAGTTTCTGGATTTGGACCAAATCATTGAAATCTGTGAAAACTTAGAGGTACAGCACATTTTCTGTTTATGACATTTTTCCACGCCAGGGACGTTGATTTGCATCCTGACTACAGCATGCCAAAATGAAGCTGAGAGCCTTGTTTTTTCCTGGATCTCATGTACCTACCTTTCCAAGTCGCCATGCAATTTGGGATGATAGGGCAGTGATGGGAACAGCATAAAACCTGACACCCACACTAGACTCAGGACGCAGAGGCTAAGCACCCTCCATTGGAAGCCCTTGACATTCCCACCTCTCAGCTCCCTTGCTACAGCATTCCTGGACCCTGAAAGCCCACAGCACTGGCCTGTAATTTTCAATACCCACAGGAGGATTTTATGGTTCCAGTATGACAACCAACTCACAAAACTCCTAGATCTCTACTTATCAGAAGCTCATCAGTAAGTATCATAATCTGCCTTTCTCTTTCTTTAGAGGCCAGCATGATGGTAAGACATGTCAGCTCCTTTGCTCCCTAGTCTGGTGATCTTGGGCATGCGCCTTAATCTTCCTGTGACTTAGTTTCCTAATTAGGAAACAGGAGTACTAATATCCTTTTTAGTAAACTGCTGTCAGAATTTAACCTGATAATGACTTTAAGTTACTGAACTCACTACCTGTCTCAGACGGGTTCAATATTCATAGGTGACAATCACCTGTTTTCCACACGATATCAATTTTAATTTTGATCTTCACAACACACCTCTGAGGTGACCATGATAGCAGTTATCATCCAGATGTTGAACCAAAACCCAGAAACTAAGTTACATATGCAAATTTTACTTAACTAGTAAGTAGGGAGCTGGAATTTGATCATATATCTTTTTGACTTCAGAATCCTAAAGTTTAAAACTATGAATGGCTAATAGATGGAGCTTTGCAAGAACTGACAATATATTAAGTAGAAATTTGTATGGAATCAAAAACCTAACTTACAAGTAAAATAAATTTAATTCACTGGTACTTTTTCCTGCAGCATTTTTCAACTACACCACAAAAGGGATGTTCAAACACAAGCTCCAAGAAGCAGATCTGTACCCTACCAAGAGCCTTTCTCTGCTGGTTCCCATACATGAGGGGAGCACCATAACTCAGGTTTTATACTTATGATCCTCACAGAAGACTTCTGCTTGGTTGGTAGGAGTCATTTTACCAAGACAGACACTACCACAAGCTATATTGGTCATGGTTCTTCAGAGAAACAGTCCAAATAGAATGTACACGTGTAGGGCCGGAGGGTTAGCTCAGTGGTTCCGGTGCCTGCCTTGCAAGCTCAAGGACCTGAGTTCGATCCCCGGTAACCACATATAATGCTGGGAGTGGTGGCTCACGCCTGTAATCCCAGCACTCGGGAGGCAGAGACGGGAGGATTGCTGAGTTCACGGCGGCTTGCCTGGGCACCATAGTGAGCTCAGGGCCAGCCTGAACTACAAAGCGAGACCCTGTCTCCAAAAAGCAAAAAAAAAAAAAAAAAAAAAAAAAAAAAAAAAAAAAAAAAAAAAAAAAAAAAAAAGAATGTACACGTGTATAAGTGAATTTTTGATAAGGAAGTAAGTGACATAACTGTAATCACGGAGGCAGAAAAATCTAGTTCATCATGTGAAGATAAGCAAGGAATTTCTTCAACATGTCTTGGATAGTATTAATTTTTTAAAGATGATCACAAACAAGAAACATCACATTCCAACGGCCATTCTATAGTGGTTTAAGTTTGTTAAATTGTTTTCTCCGATCTACTTCTATCAACTGTGATAACCTCCAACATGAAATACCAGGTTAATCTATCTATGACCCCTAGTTCCCAGAAAACATCAGGAAACTCCATTTTTTCTACCTTTGCTCTGGACTTGACCAGTCCAAGCTTTCTTCTAGACGGATTTCTCCCATGATGACTACAAGATGGCCACAGATCTAGCCTTTATTGCCTTTCACACTCCTGCCTAGTAGAGAAATGTCCTTCTTGAAAAGCTTAAACGAAAATCCCAGGTCGCATTTTCACCAGTCAGCATGGAGTTCTACACCCATTTTTCAACCACTGTGGCCGAGTTAGGAACCTACTTCCTTTTGGGAGGCAGTGAGAAGAGAGGTTCTCACTGTGTAGTTCAGGCTGGCCTTGAACTCCCCATGGAGCCAGGGTGGCCTTAAACTCAGTGATCCTCTGGCACCAGCCTCCCTAGTGCTGGGATTATAGACATGGGCCACCACACTGGGCTAGGATACTAATTAGATCAAAATCCTGGATTTTAAAGTAGCATCAAATCCCTCAATCATGTGAATGAGGGTGAACAAGGCTTATCTTGCCAGAGAAGATGCAAGGTGTTGCAGAGGTGAGGCTGATAAGCAGCCAGGAGTTGACCGGTCCACTGTAGTCAGCCCACAGCTCTCTCCTGGGGCTTCCATACTAGATTCTGCAATACTCTTAAAACCCCACAGCCCCAAAAAGTCTTTGTCATAGGAAAGGGAAATAAAAAGAACTGTGGGGCTATTGTCCTTTCTCCCTTGTTTCAACTCAATTATCTTACTTTTTATTATGCTATATATTAAACTCCTTTTGTGAGATTTTCTTTTAAAAAAAATTGCTCCTTTGCTAAAAATTAAAAAAAAAAGTGTACCTGATGGTAACCCCATGAAAGACCATCTGTATGCTTAACTCTGGGAGTGTGTAATTATGACCTTCAGGCACATTTTTTGATACATTCTTTTCCCAACTTCTCCCCCATCTTTTATTCTTTTTTTTTTTTTTTTTTTTGCTTTTTGAGACAGGGTCTCACTTTGTAGTTCAGGCTGGCCCTGAGCTCACTATGGTGCCCAGGCAAGCCACCGCGAACTCAGCAATCCTCCTGTCTCTGCCTCCCGAGTGCTGGGATTACAGGCGTGAGCCACCACGTCCAGCATTCCCACCTTTTATTCTAATTCTGTAATTTAATCTTTGTTATACTTTACTTATTTGTCAGTTCCATTATGTTATCTAGAACTTTAAAGCAGGCCAAAGTAAATTATTCTCATTAAAGAGCAGAGATAACAAATTAAATGTCATATGTTTGTATACAATGAGTGTGACTTAGATATAACTAATTTGAAAATGACTAGATTCTAGTCTCTCTCCTTTCCTTCCATCATCACTTGAAACAGGATTATTGCTAGCCTGTATCATGTTTGGAATGCAGATTCAGCAAAATAGATAAATGAGGATAAACAAGAAAAATCTAGGAAAATTTAGCTGAAAGCCTATCAGTATCTGTTTCAAAGAAACTAATGGACACTGAGTATTCCTGGAGTTGCATGACATTTACTATCAGAAATAATTCTAAAATAATCACACAGGACTCTCAGTTTCTGGTTATTAATGAAAGATTTATCTTACTATCACTATCAAAGGACTTTAAAGAGATGTTAAGGATACTGATCAGATACCCTGAAGACCAAAGATTAAGTCTCTTTAAGGCTGTCACACAAGCACTTTAAAAGCTGAGTACTTGGGGCTGGGGATGTAACTCAGTAGTAGAGCAATGCTAACGTACAAGAGTCACTGGGTTCAGTCCCTGGCACTGCATAAGAGGAACAAAAAAGCTTTTTTTTTTTTTTTTGCATTATTCAGTAAACTTTATTGGTACATTATATACACACCTCACAATCACACAAAACACTGGGGAATTTGTACCAATATGTGACACAGGTCAATTCTCATTTTTACCCACATCCCTGCCCACCCACCCCCTATATACATACTCTTTTATTTTTTTCCAAATCGTATTTATTCCTTCCCCTCATTACGTTCCCACACCAAATTCCTTTTGGATAAAAAAAGCATTTTTTGATAGTAAGTTAGGGAAGCCTGAAGCATGAGAAAGCCCAGATATACTGTAGCTGACTTACATCAGATTTCTTCTTAACAATGTAGGACAAAACACCAAGGACAAAAGTTTTGACGTCACTTGTTTTCTGTACTCTAGGGCTATCCTACGTCCTGAATTTCCACAGAGCGCACCACAGATAACCAGAAATTTAACAGATCAACCTCAGGCTTAAATATTTTCTCTTAAACACTTTTTAGTTTTCTGGCTCTTCTTGACCTAATTACAAAAGTAACAATAATCACACCAGTCAAAATTTATGCAATGAATATAATTTGTCAAATTATCTTATTGAACATAACCTTTTCTTTATCGTCCATTTTTGCACATAGTTTTTATCAATACTGAACCACTGTATAATGCTTGTTCCATGGGATCTGTTGAAAGTATAGATGACTATTCTGTTTTGTTAATGTAAAATTTTATTTGATGTCTTAAAGCATTATTTTCTTTTACAGATGGTCCAACTTTGTAGCCTCATCTCTCCTTTTTCCTCACCCACTCTTCTTGAACAATCTCATCCAATCTCACAATATCCAGGAAAGAAGTTGGAAACTCTCAAATTCTAATCTTTACCACCATTCTTTCTCCTCTCATGTAGATCCTTTCACTCACCACTTTATACATCCCAAACGGAAACTGTTCAGATATGACATGTCTGATTTCCTTCTTTTTCCTCCATCTACTGACAGTCCCTTTTTCCTATTTTCTAGCTGAACAGGAGGGGTCAAGCATTCACCTGATTTGCAAGGCTAAATAAACTAGGTTACAATTTTCATATCTCTTCTGTGAGTTCATATTTACAACCAAGCCTCTCTCGTAGATAATATGAGACTGTTAACAGTCACCTAACTGATCTTCCTGTCTCCCACTTGTGATCTAAAAAATATAGCTTCCTTCCTGAACATGTCATGTAGCCTTCTGTTACAAGAGAATCTGGAGTCCTGGCCATGTTTATAAAACTTTCCATTATTGATCCCAGTGGACTTCTGCATCTTCCCCTCCTGATCCTACTGCCCAGCATTCCCTGGAATTCCTGCCATTCCTCACTCAATCTACCACTGTTAATGCCACCAGGATACATTGTATAATCTATTTTCTACCAGCTACTCCAGCTGCCTAAAATGAACTTGCCCCTCTGCCCACACATACCCTCAACAAACTCCTCCCTATAATATTCCACTCCAGCTCCAGGGCTGTCCTCTGTTTCCGTCTGAGCTCCCCTAAAAGCAGGGCCTTAATCATGGACTTGAAAGCAAGTGGTCTGTTTGGGACATAACCATAGGGAACAGGAAATAGAAGTGGGGAAAGCAGGAAAGAGAAGAATGAAAATAAGTAAAGCCATATCACCAAGTTGCTATAGGGAATGTCAGTACCTTTAAAAAACTACCCAGAATAATTCTCAGAATTGTTCACTTAGTCTACTGGTTTATATCTCCTCACATGCAGAAGCTGCCCTCTGAGACACTGACTTCCAAGCACTTCTACTCCATGCTTGCAGGTCCTGATGCTCAGAGAAAGTCTATGGCAAAAAAAAAAAAAAATTGAAAGGTACAATTCCGACTCTTCACTGTGTCCTACTTATCCTCTGCCTGGCCAGTGGAGGCAGAGATGGGCCATAGGGATGTAAAAAAAAAATTCCCCAGAGCATCTGCTACACCTTCTTTACGACACATTGCCTTAGTCCTCCAAAGAAAGGAGCTTTCCCAAAGTCCTCAGTGCTCAGCCCTACTGCAGCACTTACTAGTATATGGTAGCCATCTGTCTACTGCTCCTCTCCTGCTTTCTGAGTGCCTAGACAGTTAGACCTGCTAACAGCCACTCTATACTAGAATTCTTCAAATATCCACCAAATGCCTCAATGCATAAAGCTTTCCCTAAGCCATTCTACAAACCTGAGCATGTAATGAAACATATTTTCAGTACATGTAAGAAGATAAAACAGCAACTCATTAATGTATCAAGTCTGCACCCCTAGCTGTGAAACATATAAAAAAGAACTTTTGATTCTATTCAAAATGCTACAGTAACATTCCTTTTTTTCTTGTTCTTTATAATTTAAAAATAAGTAAAAGAGAAAGAGAGCAAAATTTTGTAGGCTGAAGGAACTTAAGTTTTCTGTGTCTGTATAAATCATTGTTCAATACATCGTACTATATGTTTCTTAAATCTTTGTTGCTATAAACTCAATCAATAAAAAGTTATCTTTAAAGTAATTTAAGCAAGTGGCTATATTTTTCCACTCTAGACTTATTCAAATTAATTTGAAAGATTTTTTTTCCTATACCCTTCTCCTCCTGTTTGCTTGATGTGCTCTGACATAAATTCAATACAAATATGGGTGGCTTTTCAGAGGAGCAGCCTAGAAATGTTAATTGATTGATCAAAATAATGGCCTCATCCTAATTCTAGACAGCTCTCATCTCTAAAAGAACCATGTCCCAAAATTCCTATCAATATAAAAAAGAATTCCAGTGCCTCTGAGTGGGCCAGTCTGCATTATTTTTCCATTTTACAAAACTTTTGATGAAAAAAATGTGTACTGCAACAAAAACAAGCAAAAGATAAGTAATCTTTCTAGTTAACTTTAAAATGATTATTTAGCCATTGGTTTTTGACAGGCATTCCGTTCACCAACTGTTCTATTTATTATTTAGAACACAGCATATTCTGTCATTTCAAATTCTACCAGGTCACAGTGTTTTTGTTTTTGTTTGGTTACAGTACTGGATATTGAACCCAGGGACTAAACCACTCCAGCAAGCATTTTACTACTGAGACATATATCTACCCCTCAAATTCCACTAGCCTACAGGTTTTCACGTCTTGTAATAAAACTCTCTCAGAAAATCAAATTGGTTCCATTTAGCAAAGCCAACCAATATCCCACTAATTATGCATACACCTAAAATAAGGATTTTTTCCCAGCAAAGATGTTTGCCATCTGTTAAAACTGATAGTCACTATAATTTTAAGCAATAGCTATACTTAGCTTTACACTTCATTTCTTACCTAGCCTTTTCTTTGCCCAGCAATATTTAACTCCCTCTTGTGTGGGGATTATATATATCATAAAAATTTATAACTTTAACAGTTTTAAATACACAATTCAATGACATTTAGTATATTTACAATGTTGTGAAACTTATTAACATTATTTCCAGAACATTTTATCATCCCCAAACGAAACTATATGATTAATAATTCTCCATCCTTCTCCTCCACTAGAACCAGTTACCTGCATTTTATTTTATTTTATTTTGAGACAGGGTCTCGCTTTGTGGTTCAGGCTGGCCCTGAGCTTACTACATAGCCCAGAAAAACCTGGAACTCAGCAATCCTCCTGCCTCTGCCTCCCGAGTGCTGGGATTATAGGTGTGAGCCACCACACCTGGCATTGTGGTATGTGGTGCTGATTGCTGGTGGGCGTGAGTTACCACACCTGGTATTGTTGTATGTGGTTACCAGGAATCAAACCAGAAAGCTTAAGATTGCTAGACAGGCACTGAAACCACTGAGATAATCTCCAGCTCTGTAATTTACTTTTTATCTCTATGAATTTTTCTATTTTCTAGGTGCCTCATATAAATGATATCACCCAGTGTTTATCTTTTTGTATCTGGCTTATTTCCCTTATCATAATGTCTTCATGATTCATCCATGTGATGGTACTATCAGAATTTCCCTCCTTTTTAGGACAGAATAAAATTCTATGCACTTGCTACATTTATGTTTAGTCTTCTACCAATAAGCACCAGGAATGTTTCCACCTTTAGACTGTAATGAGCAATGCTGTTGTGCATATTGTTATACGAGTAGCTGTTTGTGTCCTGCCTTCACTTCCTCTGAGTATATACCTAGGAGTAGAATTATGGACCACATGGTAACTTTTTTAACTTTTTGAGGAATTGCCAAACTGTTTTTCACAGCAGCTGTACAATTTTACCTTCCTACCAGCAAGCACAAAGGTTCCAACTTCTCCACATCCTTGCCAACAATTGATATTTTCCTTTTTTTATATATAATGGTCAGCCTAATGGCAGTACCATCTCACTGTGATATGAATTTGCATTTCCCTAATGGCAAATAATATTTAGCAGTTTTTTCATATGTTCATTCACCATCTGTTTATCTGTTGCAGGAAAAATATTTAATCAAGTCCTTTGTTCAATTTTGAATTGGTTTCAGTTTTTGTTATTAGGTCATAGGAGTTATTTGTGTAGTCCACTACTAACCTCTTCTTAAATACATGATTTGAAAATGTTCCTCCTATTTTGTGGATTTCATTCTTTGGTCAGTATCTGATAAACAAAACTTTTAAATTTTGGTAAAGTTGTTAATCCATCTATTTTCTTTTTTTGTTGCTGTTGCCCATGTTTTTGGTGTCATATCAAAAAAATCACTGCTAAACCAAAGCCTTGAAGATTTTTCTCTGTTTTTATATAAGGGTATATAGTTATGGTTATATGGTATATATGTTTAACTCTTAAATTTAGGTCTTTTACCTATTTTAAGTTAATTCTTCTATGTGCTTTAAAGTAAGCATCTAGCTTCATTCCTTTCCGTGTGGATATTGTTTGCACAGTAATGTTTGTAGGAAAAAGTATCCTTTCTTCATTCTCAAAATCAACTGACTGCATATGCTGGGCCCTACTAACAGTCCCAGTAAGTCATTTTCGACAGGACTATATTCCACGTAGTTCACACAATTCCCTGACACCAGAAGCAAGCATAAAAGAAGATTTGGAAGTATTTCAGCTAATTCAAACATCATTTTAAAGACAAGATTTTCCTTTGATCATCCTATCCGGCCAAGAAACAAAAATAAAAACATAAAAATAGAAGTTGTTGGGGGCCGGAGATTTAGCTCAGTGGTTCCAGTGACTGGTTGGCAAGCGCAAGGTCCCTGGTTTGATCCCCAGTAACCACATACAACAATGCTGGCCATGGTGACTCACCTTCACCAGCAATCAGCACCATATACCACAGTGAAAGGTATGGTGGCTCACACCTGCAAACCCAGCACTCGGGAGGCAGAGGCAGGAGGATTGCTGAGTTCCAGGCTTGCCTGGGCTACACTGTGAGCTCAGGGCCGGCCTGAACTATAAAGCAAGACCCTGTCTCCAAAAAAAGAAAAAAAAATATAAGCCATCATGGAAAACAAAGATAATGACCGTGTTAATTCATGATTGCTCAATTATCTAGCTAAAGAGTATATAAAATTTGTAGTTCTCTGCTAGTCCTTTTCTATTTGCTCAAAGGAGAGGTATTAGTAGGCCAAGAGAGTGCAGTAGGGATAGAAAACAAAACAAAACAAAAAAAAGACTTTGTTTTTTCTTTGTACCATCCTTTGCATTATTTTTACAAAATAAGTAACAATTGGTGACTAGAAACACTCTTATTAAACATACATTTGAAAACAAATTAAAAAGTGGCAAAACTGTGCCATTATCTTTAGCTAGTTTCAAAAACATACTTAAAAAGTTAGTAGTGCTGAACAATAACACCATGAATTTTGGCATTAGACAAAGACATATTTAAAATCCAATACCACCAATGTACAACTTGATACTCGCTGTGTGACAATGGGATGTAGAAGGAGACACAGTACAATGGCTCAGTCCCTGACCTCAAGAGTCAGAGGGTCCAGATGCTCAGTTTTCTATATCACCTGGAGCAAGTGACTTATTCCCTCTAAGCCTGAAATGCTCATCTACAAAATGGGCCTAAAAATTGACCTGTCTTAGAGAGCTCAGTGTTCAAGACCAGCCTGGGGTACCCAGTGAGTTCTAGGCTAGCCTGACTACATAGCAAAACCCTATTTTTTAAATTGGTCTTCCTCAACTCATTAAACAATGCACTCATTAAAGAAAGCACTGAGGGAAGTGGCTGGCAATGCCTATAGGATCCCATGTCTTACTATGAGCAATGAGGAAACCCTATGTGTGGAGGATACTGGAACTAATATTTGTACTCCAGGAAAAACATTAGACACATCTTATTTTGAATACCCCTGAAGAATGTGAATGACACTGTGTAGAGAAAGGTCATGCCCCAAGTATTAAGAAATGATCCCATCACAGTTTTGCTCTCATTAGCACAAATGCACTATAGACCCAGCCCTAACGAATAACATGAGCCAGAACATTTCATTGTGCTTCCCAATTTCTCAAAATGTACACTTGGTTCCCCCCAAACACTGATATTTTTCACCATGCATTCCCTGGGTGTGGATGTGATGCAGCTCTGTGGCACAGACAGGAATTTGCCATCCACCCACAAATCTTTTTTGCCAGCACAAAAGTTCTCTTATCACAACTGCCAGTTAGCCCATCCCTCTGGCTGCAGCCATATGAACAGTCCTGGGAACAAATCTACTGAAAGAGTTTCAAGCAAACTGAATACTCAAAGAACCACAAGGCCTACATTCCAACAAAAAGAGTAAAACCTCAACTACAGATTCTGCTTGCTGTCTAACAATAACTTCAGTTGTTTTTCAGATCTCTAAAACAAAAAAAAAAAAACTAACTTCAATGTGGCAAAATATTAGATATTTTCAACTGAAAAAGCAAAATCATTTGTGTTTGCCCTAACCTATGTAAATGTTACAAAGGCCCATAACTACTGTCTATTTCGATGTCTTCTGTATTCTTTGCTAGGGCCTGAAAAAAAAATCACTGCATTACCTTGCTTTTGCTCTTAGACTCATTAGCCTTCGACAGTACCATCATTTAAGAAATTTATCATCAGTGCTGTCCTTCGCACAATGTATTAGTGCAATACATTATAAGAGCACCTCACTCTCATGATATATGGCTCCAAAGATGGTAACATCTGGGGACGAATAGGTCTAAGAATAGATTTGGTGTCAGGGAAAAATCTGTATAGACCCACCTGGGTAGTATTATTCTCAAATAAACCAGTATTTGTTGCTCTCAAACAACCCCTTCACCACACAACAATCTTTACACATTCCCTGGTTTTAAAAAATAACTCTACATGACATTAAACTGATTTTTTATGACAAAGAGGGAAGGTTTCTAAAATTGGTTGGTACATTGAAGGATAATGCAGCACAAGTTTGATGATAAATTTCAATCATGGCTTTCAAGAAAACTCTAATTTAGTCCACCTCTCACTCACTTAAATTTTTCAGGAGATTCTCCAAAGGAGAGAAAAGAGATTAACGTCTCATGTCTTCAAGGGTATTAGAACAAAAATTGAGCCACAATTAATTAGTCTCTACCAAATTCTAGCTTTCTACATGGCTGATGATACATTTTTTCTGAAGCTCAATTCTCCCATTTCCATTCTTCAAAGTCCAGAATCCTCCCCTCTCCATTACTTTGTCTAAATAGGACGCAAATATTTTAGCTAACTACTGAAATAAATCATTACGAGACATTCAACCTCAAAGAAAATTATAGCAAATAAAAATGCCTCGATGGTCTGATTCATGCACAGGATAGTCATCCCTAGGGTCACAGACTTCTCTGTTAAAATTGGTTTATGCTGCTCATTTTATAAACTTCCACAATAGCAGAGGAACTAGCCCTACCTGTTCATTTTAAGTAATGTCCCTCAAAAGCCAGTGCTGAAGCAGTATAGCAATGTCCTATCTCATCATCCAAGGAAGCCTCTTTAATTGGAGTCAATCAATATTCTTGATACTAAGAGAAAAAAAAAAGACTGGGGAAAAAGTGCCATGTTCATAATGTCCACGGTCTCACAATTGTACGCAATTGAGGTATTTCTTACAAGTATGTTGACACGCTGACCCATTGGCATCTTAGCATGGTGCTCTCTAGCTCCTTTTATTCCATGCTCGCCATCATTAATCTCTAAAGGAACCCAGAGCATCCACAGTATCTCTTGGGATATCCTAAGATCAACACATTCCATGATTGTAACAAACAAACACTTCCTACCACAGGATGTTGTGAAAGAAGAAAAACTACTAGTTTAGACCATTTTTTCTGTGGTGATCAGAGATGTGGTATATTTTCAATGTTCCTGTAGTTTTCCATTTTTTAGTCCCTGGGAGAGTGATACCCTCTGCCAACACTTTGCAAAAGCCTTGTACTCACCAGCGAATCCTGATTTCAGCAGGAAAGAAACATGGAAGCAGAAAGACACAAAGACAAATCAGAAATACTGAATGACAGACACAGCAGAGAGAAAGGAATGAAAAAGAAATGGTCTTAAAAATAAACTACTGAGCTTCCAACTGTTTCGTATTCAGTTACCTAACAAGTACCTGAAATCAGAAATATTGGTCCCTTAAACCACAAATCCTATCTCCAATGTTTAGAAGAGAATGTGTCCTGTGCCTCAAGAATAGCCGTGAAAACTATCTTTCGGTGACACTATTTCCTCTCATAAAATAAATCTAGCATCTTAGCAGAACAAAATATTAATTTAAGGAGCATATCACTGTGTCACTAATTTTTCACCTCCTTTAGCCCTTGCATAAATTACCAAATTTTCATTACTTGTTATTTCTATAACACTAGTTTGATCCTGTGTTTCTTGGGTTCTCTTCTAGTTTCTTTCCAAAAACAGGATTTTCCAAAAACAGAATTAAGGTGGTTATTAGTTAATTAAATATAAAACAACTGGAGGCTCCTCACTAACATAAACTAATGTATTCATCTGAAGATACCGTATTCCTCTAGGTTCTTTTAACTGGCTATAACTGTGCCTCAGAACTTTACCACCCCACCAACTTTCAAGCCCTCTGGAACAGTAAAATGACATGCCTTGGAATCCAAATGGACAAAATGGTGTTCACAGGAATGTCAGGGCCTCTTCCAACACCTTCTTCACCTATTTCACCAAGACCAGGAAAAGTTCATGGCATCAGTGGTTTTCAACTCACTATCCTCATTTCTTCCCACAATTAATGAGAAGACTAACATTCTCAAATGTTCTGCCTCTTTCATTCATTTTCCTCTGAATTTTTGACATCTGTGCTAAGATCCAAGATTTGTGTAGCAGGAAATAGATTACTGAGTTTTCTTTCTCATCTCTGGAAAACAAAGTTTGCCACTAGGGCTTCTACAGTAACAGGGTCTGTGTTGAGGCTTAGAGTCAAATCTATAGTCAAAAACAGTAACTAGTCATACATACATGTATCTCTCACGCATACATCTCTCAGAGACCTTGTGAAGAAAGAGATCAGGGCAATGCAAAATTCCACCAAGAGGTGAATTATGTTCCAAGGGTGGTAGCTAGGAGGGGTTCTCTGGAAGTAGGGGCTATGCTACTTATTAGCTTATGGGAAAATACAAGGGGTGCTCAATACATAGGGTGTGTATACATTTTTAAAAATATTACAGTAAAATGCATGGCCATTAATCCCTCTTGAAATAGTCCTCTATTCAAATACACTCTTCCCAGTGTTCTTGCCACCTTCTGAAACAGTTCTGGAAGTTCTGGGTTGTGACAGTCTTTATGAGACATGATCACAAATACAGTAAATGCCACTGCCAAGTGCCATCCAACAGAAAGGCAGGCTGGTAAAAATACTCCAGGGTGTCACGTCCACCTCACTCACCTGGTCTGACACATCTTGCCACTTCTGGCTCTTCCTCAGTCAAAGTGACCATGAAAGGTAAATGTTTTGAATTGATGCAGGCCATAAAGGCAAGTGTGACAGTACCACAAAAAATACCTTCAAAAGAGGACTTCTATCTACTCCAGAAAGTGGCAAGAACCACGGAATAAGTATACTGAAGAAAGTAGCATGAGGGGAATTTGTGGCCATTTGTCTTTTACTGTAATAAATGTTTAGAAATTTAAACTTTCACTGTATTTGTAGATCACACCTCCTTTCTCTCATCCTCTATTTCATCTGTGGGATGATGACAGACTACTGATAAATGTCGGCTAACTTTGCCATTGTTCCTGAGGTGCTGGTCTATCATCTTCTACTATTTTTTTTTATGATCACAAAAGATAGTCCTTTCAATTTGTGCCAAATGAAAGAGGTCAACTTGAAAGACCAGAAGATGAGCAATTAAAAAAACAAATACCACGGTCATTATGTTTTGACCAGGGTAAAACAAAACAAAAACAAGTAAACAGTTAAAAACAAGAAAAGCCATGTGGTTGTTCCACGGTTTAATACATATACATATATATTTTTTATTATTATTATTTATTTAATTTTTTTTTTGTTTTGAGACAGGGTCTTGCTTTGTAGTTCAGGCTGAGGCTGGCCCTGAGCTCACTATGTAGCTCAGGTGAGCCTTGAACTCAGCAATCCTCCTGCCTCTGCCTCCCAAGTGCTAGGATGACAGGCATGAGCCACCACGCCTGGCACTACGGTATGTGGTATTGATTGCTGGTGGGTGTGAGTCACCATGCCCAGCATTGTATGTGGTTACCAGGATCAAACTCAGGACTTTGCACTTGTGAGGCAGGCACCAGAACCACTGAGCTAAATCTCCAGCCCCACGGTTTAATATATTAAGCACAAACTATATGTCCAGATTTGTGTTGGTCACCATGGGAATACAAAAGCAGTATAAGACAATGGTTTTGGGGGTCAAAGAACTGCCAGTCTCACTGAGCCAGTGAGACAGACTAATTAGAGAGCACTTTCGGGCAGGACTGCATAGAGCTGTTAGTGACTGAGGGCACTATGAATTGAGGAGCAGACCTGTGCAGGTGGTGACAATCACTGGGTAAAAGGACAGCAAAGAGGTGCTGAGACTAGCCTGGTTGAGAAGATCAGACTGACCCAGGAAGAGGAAAAAAGTGCAGGCATTTTAGAAGGAGGGATCAACACGACAGAGAGGACAGAGACAGATAGGGACGTGGTAAAAACTGGAAAAGAAGACCACACCTTACTTCAAAAGATAAGCAGACAGCAGTTAACTTTGCGACATGCACAAATGGGAGTCTCTGACAGAGTGGAGGAGAATCTTGAGGAGATGGGTTGGCGGAGTCACAAGTCAACTCTCTATGACCTCTGCCTCCCAGATGTGAACTACGACAGTGATTCTGAGGAACAGCTACAACATAAGAAAGCTGTGGCTACAGAAAATAAAACAGACAGAATTATTATAGGATTCCTAGCCTTGGAGACCAAAAATTATTTGGTAGTTTTTACTAGAAGGTTTAAGGAGCCAATTTCAGGCGAGAGATTATGAAATGAGTTAAGATTTTGCAATTCTGAAATCATGGCATGATGTTTTAAAATCTAGTGAAATACTACACTAAGAGGAGCTTTACATCTAATTCAAGGCAATAGGATGAAAATACCAACCCAACTTTTTCTTTATAAGAAATGAATCCCAGTGACAGAAACTATTTTATTTGAAAATGGTGGCATTTTCTTTCAAGATGGAAAAGTTAAACCAGATCAAACTTGAGTCTTACATGCCCTCTGGTTGTGCACCACACTTGGTCAGAATCAGTGAATTCTATAATGATAGTCTTAAGAAATAACCCAAGAAGACAGAGTAAAATGATAAGATGCTAAGTCCAAAGGGACCTTACTTCATCGAGTCAGTTAAAATTGCCTTTGGAATTTACGATGCAAGTCAAAGTGCTACATAGATTTTGCAGTAAGAAATGAAATTAGTCCCATAAATGTTCCCAACTGAAAGACAAAAAAAAAAAAGAAGAAGAAGAAGAAGAAGAAGAAAGAAAGAAAAAAAGACAAAGACTATTATAAATAATTAGTTGTCTCTGTTCTGAACTGCCAGTCTCACAACACAATTTCTTAATGAGAAATAAAGGTATGTACATTTAGGGGGCAGGTAATGGGATATCATGTTGTCGTTTGAATTCTCTGAGTTACAGTACAAAATCAGTTTGTAGAACTCTCTGCATATTTCAGCCCCAGTTCAAGGACAACAGATGAATGGAGGAACAAAATCCTTAGGTTGGTAAAAACAAAACACCCTTCTTGTTAACATGCTGCCTTCCAGCTAGCAAGACTTCTCAGCAGGTGACTCTGTCACCTACCCACCTCCACATCTGGTGCCTAAACAGGTTTAGATCTCAAAGTCTTTCTTCCCCTTGATAAAGACTGCTTCCTTAAAAATGCTGATGAAGATTTCATAGGCTTCTTTGAATGTAATTATTAAAAAGAAATGGCTCCCAGGCTTTCTCCATGCATAGTAATAAGCCTCAGCTGAAAGCAAGTTTTTCAAGTCAAGATTGTTGCTTCCAAAAAACAGATTTGTAGAAATGCATTTGAAAACCTTATTAATTGGAGCAGGCTACAGTCCAATTACTTTAGTAGCTTGAAAACAATCCCAAAATAATAAAATATATAATAATAGTAGTTGTTTTTCCTCTGTTAATATCACCACAATCAGAAATCCTTTGAAATGTTGAACTGAAAATGACTTGGATCTTTGATGACAATTAATTATAGAAGACCACAGACAGGTTTTGAAAAGTAAAACAACATAATCAGCTCTAGCAGACATACATTTGGCATTATTTACACAAGCTATGTCTTTTTTGGCTGCTCTTTTTGCCACTTCTCTATTGTGCCACAAATGTATTATTACTGGAAGAACTCCATCATTTTCATTGACTGAAATTTTTTAAATAGGGTAATGGTTATAAAAACAGCAAAAGGTTAACAAAGCTGAAAGATGGGCCATATGCTAGTTCCTTTCTTGAAAAGTAAACACATCAAACAGAAATAAAAGAAAATCAAATATGGAAAAACATGTACATTTTTAACTGACAACAAAAACTCGTTATACTAATTTTAATAACAGGAAATGTACTTTGGTTGCCTCTTAATTAGTAACTTTTTTTTTCTTTTGAGACAGGGTCTCACTTTGTAATTCACGCTGGCCCTGAGCTCACTATGTAGTCCAGGCAAGCCTCGAACTCAGCAATCCTCCTTTCTCTGCCTCCCAAGTGCTGGGATTACAGGCATGAGCCACCATGCCTGGCACTGTGATATGTGATATTGATTGCTGGTGGGCATGAGTCACCACGCCCAGCATTGTATATGGTTACCGGGGATTGAACTCAGGACCTTGTGCTTGCAAGGCAGGCCCTGGAACCACTGAGCTAAATCTCTGGCCCATTAATTGATAACTTTTTTTGTGTTTTCCCTTGACTTTCCATCCTGTTGCCCCCTACACATACACACATACACACACAAACACATACCCACATACCCACACCAGAACTCTCTATAAACAACTAATGTGGCAGTAAAGAAAAAAAAAAAACCTCTAAGGTCATTTACCATGAAAAATAAAATTTTCACTTCTGGCTCCTTCTAAAGCTACAGCATCATAATCCCCAGAATGCTAAAATGTAAGTACTACTACTAGGTGAACTGAACATTTGACTTATTCCGACTTACATTTGCATAACATGGCCCTGCCATCTCCTCATTCTGGCACTGAGAAACTTAAGCCTCTAAATCTCACTTGCTTCTTCAGTAAATAACATATAAATTCATGTAAGTAGGCACATTTCATATGATTGCAAAGAAGAGGGCAGGAAAGATATCCGTGGCAGGTTTTGCATTGTGCCTGATGAACTATAAAAGGTGCTCCATCAAAAGTAGCTACTACTGTGATTATCATCATTATTATAAATTATTATTATTACTATTCTCATTAGCTAATGGGAAAGGAATGAAACCCAAGTCAGCTCAATCGAACAGTAAAAGGTGGAGAAAAGAACCATGAAGGAGGTGCAGTCAGGAGGCGCTGGGTTCCTGCTGCACCAGGGCTGTGGAGTCTGTAGTGACTGCTACCTGCTGGACAAGTCATGGTGCTGACTCACCCACCACTGCTGCGGAGGCCACCACCTCCAGTCTGTGAGGTCAGCTATTAGGAGGAGCTCTGCAGGCAAGGCCCAGCGAGAATTTCAACCTCTTGGCCATTTCTCATGAGATGTTACAATTGTACTATTCTATCCAAGGTGCCTGAAGAACCCTGTGCCTGCTAAGTTTTTGCTTCCTTTCTTTATTTTTTAACTTTTAGCTTTTGTGTACGGAAAGAAAGACAGTTGAAAGACAGCCTAAAGGAAAACTTAAAAAGGAACAAAAGTGACTTTCAGAGACCCAAATTTATGTTCAGTATTCAATTCTGAAGGTTTCACCTGGGCTTTGGCTCACACATATTCATATCTGGTTCTCAGCCCAGGGCCTGGTCACACTGTGACTCACATGGAACACAGTTTTTGTTGTTGTTGTTGTTGTTGTTTGCAGGGAGGTTGCGTAATTTTTTCTTGTGTTTTTCTTTTTGCAGTACTCAAGAGTGCAGCCAGGACCTTCTCAGGGAGCTGCATCCCTAGTCTTTTTGTTTTTTATTTTGAGGCAGGGTCTCACCAAATTGCTAAGTTATTCAGGCTGGAGCTGAACTTACACTCCTTCTGCCTTATCCTCCCAAAATTGTGGGATTATAGGCATCCAGCACTACAGCTGGCTAATGGTGCACTTTTGCATTTGACCCTTAAGCTCACTGCCTACAAGAGAAGCCAAGCAAGAATTTCTTGAGCTTCTGCTCCCTGGACTTAAACAAGCATTTCTTCACATTTACATACTACCAAATTTTGATAGTTGTCACACAGGCTGTCCATAAACATGAGACAGAGCTACGGCAATCAAAGCCAAACAAGGTCCCTAACTGCAAGACCTCTCACTGCCTCCAGTGTCTAACACGGAATACCAGTTCCCAAAGGGGGCACTCTTCAGGCTCCCCACTTCTGTTTCACAGAGTGTTTCATGGGGTCAGTCATCTCAATACTTGAGTACATGTTCAGTCAGAAACTCTCCAGATAATTTGACAACTTGATTTCATTTCTTGGATCTGAAAACTGAAGTCTGTATAACCTAGTTAAGAGAAGAATTTAGAAACCCAGGCCTTATTCTCAGTAATAGTACTGGTATTTCTCTAAATACAGAGTTCTGAATCTTAAAGTATAGAGCTGTGACTATCACTGCCAAAAAGGCATTGCCTCCCTGTAAAGGACACAGACACAAAGGAAAACAGACCCAGAAGGTGGAAAAGTAAAGATTCCAAGCAAGACATGTTTTAAAACAAACCTATAAGCACAGTACTCTGGGAAACTGAGGCAGAAGGATTGCAAGTTTGAGCCTAGTCTAGGCAACTTAGTAACTTAATGAGTCCCTATCTCAAAATAAAAAATAAAAAATGGTTTGGGATATAGCTCAATGTGAACACTTGGGTTCATTCCCTGGAACTCACTGAAAACAGGAAAAGGAAAGATCCTAGTGCAAGGGCCCTTGAATCCAGCCACTTCTCCAGTGTGGCCTTATGGTGTAATTCACAGAAACAGTCAGATCTTTGCTCTTGAAGCCAGCTGGAGTTGTATTTCCACAGCTGCATGAAAAAGCAGCTGAATAATCCACTCCAATTCTTAAAAATTTATGTAAAATTTGCATCCTCTTTTATAATACATCTGTGTTTGTTTTAAAAGAAAAATATGTTAAATTATTTACCTTTGAATAAAGTTGATTTTTCAGGGAGACGTGCCACCTTTATCCAGTGTTTTCTTACAGTAAGGGCTCACTACTAAGGACCACAGTTTTGCAGTATGTGTCAGTAAATAAGAAGGCAATATTGCCTTTCTCAGTTCTTTCTGTCTCACTGTCCTGAAAACCAGAGAGGGAAAATCTAAACAAATGAAGTTGAAGAAGTACACTGCAGAGAGGCTTAAACACTGACTACTGGCCTCCTCTGCCTGGAGCTCCACTGACTACAGTTCCTAATAGCACTATGGTTGGACCATATGGGGCATTTACCACACGCCACATGCTTTACAAGTACGGTCTTAGTTTTCGTAATAACCTTTGAAGTGGTTACACTTGTTATCTGTATAGGTAGAAAACAAGAAACTCATTCATGTTGTAAAACATTGAGCAAAATTATCAAGCTAAAAATAAAAGAGTAACAGTAAAACCAAGACAATTTAGAAGTATCTTTTCCTTTTCCTCTTCTTATTCTTCCTTCTTCCCCTTTCTCTTCCTTTTCTCTTTCTCCTTCACATTTACTAAGTGCTAACTACTGGTCTCATGGTTTATATGCGAAGATAATCAAGAAAGTACTATCCTTTCTCAAAACCCTAGTGTCCCATTAAAACCAAAGCCAAAAAGCATAACACCCTGCCACACCAAAGCTGCAGATTTCCCTAAATCACGCTTAAGTTTCACCTTCAAACTGTGGCCCAATTCAGGGCCTCTAACTTCACTGTATCATGCCCTTTCTTTGGAAGAAAGTGAAAAAGATCAAGTCGGTGTATACATTTCCCATTTCTACCCTAACCGACTGTTTTCTTGCCCTCTCCAAACTGAAGAGGCTTCTTCTATTCCTTGAGTTTGGTTTCTTTTTCATTTTCAGAGTCTCAATGTAACGATGTCAAGGGTCTTTAAGTCTCACTCTCCTGTATCCTTTCACCTACAAAGATCCTTATGGTTTTCCTGAGCCCACCTAGATAATCTATAGTAATCCCCCATCACAAGATCCTTAACTTAATCCCCTTTCAGAACACAAATGTAACATACTCAGTTATATGTGTCAGGACATTCAGCCACAGGAGGAGACTCCACACAATTAGACCTGCCTCTTCTGGCCCAAAGGTCACATTGCCTTTTAATCCAGAGTACTGCCCCTTCTGGTTACCAGGATACCTTCACCTATATGTAGTTAACTTCATCTGTTTCTTACAGAATACGTTTCTACAGGTCTTTCTTTAACAGTTCTGTCTTAACACATCATATGAACAGTGATTATTCCTTCTTCAGGTCTGAGATCATTGTATTTCCATGCTTCATATTAGCAATGATTTATTTGTTTTCTAGTCTGGATTCTTGGATTCCCTCCCAGGCTGTGTTTGGATGAGCATTATCAGATTTTCCCAATCTTTATTTTCATTGCTATTACAGAAATGGAACTGAAATACCCATAGTTTTCTTTTCAGACACTTCTTGATCAATTGACTTCACCTCAGTAATGAAAAGTATTTAAACCTACATTCATATCCATCTCCAGTGCAATTCTGGAATCTCCTTACTCCCTTAAATTTTAGATTAAATAAAACCAGTCAAAGCTGGCTTTTATTAAGGATACAGACAAATTATACACACTGAGTGATTAATAGAAAAATCATAATGCTTCTACCCATATATTAATGTCAGGGAAAAAGACCCTAAATTTAAAAATGTCTTCAGTAAGACCTTAAAAATAGGTGCTTTTTAAAATGTGGACAAATCCATGGAATTCAAAGGAGGTTTTTTTTTTTTAGGTTTTTTGTTTGTTTGTTTTGTTTTGTTTTGTTTTGTTTAGATAGGGTCTCGCTTTGTAGTTCAGGCTGGCCCTGCTGAATTCACTATGTAGCCCAGGCTATCCTCAAACTCACAGCAATCCTCCTGCCTCTGCCTCCTGAGTGCTACCATTACAGACATGAGCCACCATGCCTGGCATTGTGGTATGTGGTACCAGGGATCAAACCCATGATCTTGCACTTGCCAGGCAGACGCTGGAACCACTGAGCTAAATCCCCAGCCCTCAGAGAGGATTTCTGAGAAAAGGTAGGGAGATCTGCATTGCTCTACATAAGAATACAGGAGACACTCTGTTTTTCTTTTCTCTATAACTAGAATGAAGCCACAGACAAGATATAATAAATGAAAGTAATGATTCACGATAAACTTTCCAAAAATATGTTCCAGATTTGGAACTACGGTTTGCTGACTCCCGGGGTAGTTCTTTTAAATCAATAAACTCACCCTCGACTTCTTGTTGCTATCGTCGTTTTATTCTGCTTTGCTTGAGCTAATTTGAGTTTTACACAAACTCTATTCAACAGGACAGTTTTCTTTGTATTTTATCCTATCCATTTGGAAATATGAAACTGAGTAGTCCTTGGTTTTCACACCACTGTCAAATAATGCTTTTATCACAATATCTCTCAAAGACCAATGAAATTAGCAATGTACTATTAAAAGAAAGCCATAGAGGCTCAACAGAAACTCTTTAGAAACAAAGAAGGCACCAGGGAGAACAGCACCCTATGCACTGGTGAGTCTGACACTCAAACAGGACAAGCTGCAGGCTTGACCCACAGTGGTCTTCCTCTCCATAAGGTATGATTTCCTTCCATCTGAGAAGCAGCATGGAAGTGGTAGAAATCACATGGGTCAACTCTTGTTTGTGACTCCTATCTCCACCTTTCATGAGTAGCGAGGGTCCTTGGAGTTCTCTATCTCTGTGAATCTCAAGGTCCACGTTTGTCAAATTTAGAAGACTCATGAAAATAACAAAGGAGAGGACACAATGAAGGAAAGGTAGTTCTATGGTCAGGATCCTGAATGGCTGTCAAAAGCTTATGAATTAAAGGCTGGATCCTGAGAGGGTCCTTGGAGATGGTGACTGGCCCTTTAGGAGGTGAGGCCTCAAGTGAGGTCTTTTAGTCACTGGGGATGTGCCCTTGAAGGAGAATGCTGGCCCCAGTTCCCTTCTAACTCTCACTTGTTTCTGAACTATAAGATCAAGAACATACTGTACTGTGATGTGCTGCTTAGATAGGCCTGTGTCAATGGGACCAACTGATCATGTACTGAAACCTCCAAATCTCTGAGCCAAAGTACATCTTTTCTCTTTATAAGCTAAATATCTTGGGTAATTTTCTATGGAATGAGAAGCTGACTAGCACAGGAAGTCACACGATGCACACTGTCTGGCTCCTCTCTTTACTGTGATAACTGGTTTCCCTTGGATGACTATTTAAAATACAAGGCTGCAGCACTGCGCAAATGTAGAAGCACACAGCTGCTCAGTTAGCATTTCAGGTTTTTATTAAACAAACTGATAAGACTTATATTCTGTAATTGGTGCATGTTCTTTTTTGCCTAATGACACTAATCTGTTTTTATCTTAGTCATTTAACTGAGTTTCGTGATTAGCACAGGCAAGGTTTTAGGGATTTAAATCATTTGTTTGATGTTTTTGCTTTTAGGCACGTTTGATTATTTATTAAAATCGATAAAATCAGCTGTGTCAACTAGTTATTAAAACTATAATTCCTTTACTGGCTGATACCAGGAGGGCTGAGGCAAATAAAAAACCCAAAACATTCCATGAATTCTCGATTATGAAGCAAGTTTCTATAGGGGTGGCCTACATACTTTGTACTAACTGAAGCCAGTTTAGAACAAGTCTGTTCTATCTTTAGCCAATAAGGAAAAGGACCAAGTGGGTAAGCATATGTGCAACTCATGTTCTAATTTATGCTTTAAAATAAATACAAGTTTGAAAGAAGCAATGTGTTCTCATATTCGGAAAAGAAACATCAAATTCCTATGAAGGAAGAGCACTGGAGTATCCAACAATACTGCCCATCAGTACCTTCCCACCCTCTCCACACATCTCTCCCAATTCATCACCAGGTGGATTTGCTTCCTTCTCGTATAACCCATTGCTGAGACCTACTCTGACCTATGGACTATGATGCAGATGACATTCTACTTGTTCTGGTCAAAGTCTTCAAGAAGATGTTAAGCACTTCCACTTTCAAAGTAGGAAGCCAGATGTCCAGCTCTAAAAATGCTTAGGGCAGAATACTAAATGGTGAGAAACCATATGGAGACAGAAGGCCACATGGAGAAGTACAGAGATGCAATTCTGGACGAACAACATCTGTAACTCCCAACCCAGCCCACTCCACATAAAACAGAACTGCCCAGATGAGCTCTACCAGAACTTCCTGACACAGATACTGTAAACAACAAATCATTATATCTTAAACTGCTACATTTTGGAATGCTCTGATATGTAATATTCAATAATTTAAACACAGAGAGGAAGGATAAGGGAATGAATACTGTTTTTCAGGTCAATGCTCAAAAATATCTGGACAAGGGAGATTCCACATGCCTTGGGTTAACTCTTCTCTTCAAGGGAATTTCAACAGAAAGAGCCCCTCTTCTGCAACAGTGCACAGAAAAGATAATGCACAGTGTCATATAGTAGAGAAGATATTGCTCTAGAATAGGACTTCTGGATTCAGACCTGGCTCTCGGCTCAGGGAGAAAATGTTGGGTAGAGTGGTTTAATGTTTAGGCTTCCACTCTCCACTGGTAAAATGAAAAAGGACATTGACAGAAACAATAGGAGTTGGGAGAAAAGCTAATGGAAGTCATTTGGCCTGGGTTTACAGTCACAAAGAGCCTTTGATGTGCACACTTAAATATGAGCTCTATGAACTATTTTATATGTATGTAGTCAAAGAAATCCACTCAAGAATGGAAAACAGATAACATTTATTACACAATTTTACATTTGTGTCTTTATCTATTCTCATTGTCCTGTAGTAATATTTACTTTTAAAAACTATAATGTGTACACACTGAAATTTCCCAAAAGTAAAGTGAGGGAAAAGAATGAGGGAAGAGGGAATGACCAGAGGGATGATGATAGTATGCTATATGCATGTACAAATCTGCTAAAGAGAAACCTTTTAGTCAGAATAACCAATAAGCATTATTAAATGATGGAAAAAAGCATACCACGTGACTAACACCATTTTGTTGCATTGTATTTGGCATGTTTACTAAGAATCTTAACAATTTAAAATGTTTAACTTTTTATAATATAATGCAGGGTAGGGCTTGGTGGTAGAGCGCTTGCCTAACATATACAAGGGCCTAGTTCAATCCACAAAACCGCCATCACCAGCCCCGCTCCGAGAAAGTTTTGCCAATTTCAATTATTTCTACATAGTGAATTCGAAATCTTAGAAGACGAGAATCATCTGTACTTCTTCGGCCTCTAAGAAACTGCAGGTGTTCGATTGTGTCGGCTTTAGGTCTTGAGGACGTGTACCTGAACTGGGCTTCAGTACTAGAGAGACCAGCAACCCTGCCGGGGGGAAGTCAACAAAACTGCCTGTGGTATGACCCTGTGCCCTTCACATGCCGCTTCCCTCACCTGGAGGATAGCCTCAGTGGCCTCCTGTGACCGTGGGGTCCCTCTCATGGGAAACCTGTTCACGCTGGCAGACACCTTGTAGGTCTGGTCTGACCTGTATCTACCCCAGTGTGGCTGTCCGCCCACTGCTCTAGGGCTGCAGCCCAGTCCTGGCTTCCTCCCTGTGACATGTTCTTCAAGTGAAAGGTAAAAGCTCAAGCCACGGTCACATGTAGAAACAAGTTCCAGAGTTTTACTTACAGGTCCCGGGCAGGAGGACATTATAAAACCGGAAAGCAGTCCTCTTGTCTCCAGGTCAGGAGAGGCGGAAATGGAGAGTCAGCAAGGAGGAGGAGCGGGAGGCCTGGAGAGGGTGGCGGTTACTTAGCGGGAGCAAAGGAAAATGGCTGAATACTGGGTAGCCCACTGGGCAAGGCAAAGAGATAGTCAGGCCACTGGTTTGTTCAGAGTGGATGCAGAAGTGAAACGCCGAACTGCGTAAGAGCGTCCCGCTTCCACTGTGAGGAAATCAGTCACATTCGAAAGCGAAGCCGCGCACGGGGCGGGGCGGGGCGGGGGGCTCTGCACAGCGCGCATGCGTGAGGCTCTCAACACCCCCCCCCCACAGCACCACCTAAAAGAAGTGTGGATGTTGAAGCAACAAAATTTGAAGAATTCAAGATATCCTTTTAGCTTTAAACTCTAACTTTTACCCAGGTTTTCTTATTGTATGTGTTGAATAATAAATTAAGTATATAATTTGTAATTTTCCTGTCAACTTTTTACGGTACGAAGACATCTTGTTGAGAAACCAAGACACCTTTCTGAATTGGCCTCACGGAGAGATAATATTTTGTCCTGAAATCAAAGGAATTGGCTGGAATGGTTTAGGAATGTTGGGGGCAAGCTCGCTAACTTATTAGCCACAGAAACCTCTCAGGTGTCTTGGTCTTTGTGTGTCTGTGGTCACATGTATCCAAAATGGAGAAACATTACCAAAACCATATATGCTACTTTGCGCCCCAGTTGTATGAATAATCTAGCCTCTCTTCTTCTGTAAAAGAAAGAAAAGGAGAAAGAAAAAAAGATGCTTTTAACACTGTAGAAAATTAAGTACCCAGGAGAAGAAAGAAAAAGGTAATAAACATATAAAATATATGCAAATTAAAGCAGTATAATACCATTATCATCTGTCAAACTGGCAAATTAAAAATATTAATTCCCAATGAAGGCAAAATAAAGACACTTTCATTCTAAAAGACTAAAAGAATTTGTCACCAGCAGATACTTACTAAAGAATATATTAAAGAGTATTATTTAAGCAGAAGGAAGGTGATCCCAGATGAAAGAATATCACTGCAAAAGAAAAAAGAAAAGAACAACAAAAATGGTAAATATGTGGCTGTGTCAAAATGCATATTAGAGGTACAAAACAATACATCTTCCTAGCTTTTGCAATATGTAAGGTTAAAATACACAATGTCATATTAATCAATAAGGGTAAATAGCATTAAAATAGCTAGCACTAAGTTCATAAAGAGGTTAAAAATAATAACATTAGACTTTCAAAAATCAAATAGAATAACTACGTGAATACCAAAAGAACATAGGTAAAACTTTCACAATTTAGAGAAATATATGAGACAATAAAAACTCTTCAACTCACTAAAACTAGTCTAACAGCATATAAAATGAAGGAAAAAGAAAAGAGAACGGGCCAGATAGAAGACACACGATAATATATTAATAACTACATTAACTGTAAATGTGCTAAATGCTTCACTTGACTGCTGAAGATTATCTGACTTGATTTTGAAACACAGCGAACAAATAAAACCTGGTATTTATTTGGTGTTTACAAGGGATAGGTAATGAGTTTACTCATTAGGAAAAACACGCCATATAAACGAATGTTACTGAAGCTACAGAAGAACCAAAATGTATTTTAAGTAACAATACTAATGGGGTTGAAGAGGGCAATTCAGATTTTAAAAACATTGAATTCATCTGGGAACAATAGCAATTCTAAATCTGTACACCTTGTAACTTTGTCTCAAATAATGAGGCAAAAATTGGCAAAATTTTCAGAAGAAACAGACAAAATCGTAATAGGAGTAGGAAAGTTTAGCATAACTTCCTCTGTTGCTAACAGATAAAGTGAACAAAATCAGTGAGGATTTAAAACATTTGAGCAACATGCTAGCAAACACAATGTAATGTAGTACTTGGAGCGTGTAGAATGATGCCTCAAACTAGAGAAAGCACATTCTTCACATGCACATATAAAATGTAACCATGATTAATACTGTCCATGAAGAAAGTCCCAATAAATATCAAAAAGTTAGAAGTGTGAGGAGTTTGTTCTGCGACTGCTAGCAATTAAAGTAGAAATTTTTAAAAAGGTAAGTTGAAAATCCCACTTCACTGTGATTTAAGGAATACATTTTCTGACCCAAACTTCCAGCTACATTGGATAACAATCCCTTTCAAAAACTATAAAATCTTTATTAAAAATAATGAATAAATGTAATTCTAGTGCTGTAGGTGAGAAACTCATAAGTGATTTTATCACTGGCTTTTTTGTGATTTATTTTTTATTTTAATAGCCCTCCAAATTTAGTCTTAGTTATTTTTCTAAATTCAATATGAATTCCCTTCTTGCTTAGTGACCATAAAGTTACAAAGAAACTGCCATTAATTTTCTTCATTGCTTATGTTCTCAATCAATAGTTTCTATTCATAAATGAGAATCTGAGACACTTTTTTATGTTAATTAAAAATGTACAAATCCTTTCACCCAGCAATTCCATTTCTAAAAATCCTTCCCCAAAATACATACACACATCTAACCAAGAGTAATTACATTGGAATATATTTTGTGTATAGATTTACCTTCTGAAATATTTTTTGTTAGAACAGTAGTGACAACTTCATGTTGGGAACTGGTTAAACAAACTATGATACACTGATATAAAGGAAACTCATACAGACATTAACATGAAGTCTAGATATGCTGAAAAACTACATGTCTTTGGTTAATTTGATAATAAGCATTTCCCTAATCTTCTAAATTTCATATGCATTTACCATTTCTAAATCCAATGAGAATTCCCTTTACACTTAAAGACCATAATGAGTTACAGTGAATAATTCTGGCTTACTCGAGCAAAAGTGAAAAAAGTTGGAGCAATATGGGTTGGTTCACAGACCAGGCAGGAAGCTGGAGAGCAGATCAGGACTTGGTTATTCCAGATTGCTCAGCGTCAGGTACCACACAGTCATCTTGTCCGGGTGTTACCAGTGCCCTTCAAATTTGTTCCTGTCCTTGAGTCTCTCTGGTTGAAATTCACTAAGAGAAAGAACTTGGATTGTGTATCTAATCCTTGCCTACCAGAGGACAAGGGGGACTGGATCTATAATGCTAGGATTAATATGGAAAATGTGAAAGAGTTGGTTCCACAAAAAAAAAAAAAATCAGGGCACTATTTGGAAAGGAGAAAGACTGCTGTATGTTTTCTGTCTACTGTCACATGAATAATACAAATCAGGAAGGCATATGCAGGATAAACCAACATTTGTGTTTTAAAACTGAGAAACGGAGGATACATATTACATGTACATGTAGAAGACAGTCTTTTTAAAAAGAGCCCCAGAAACAACCTAACTTCCATGTCTCCCACTAGACCCTTAGTTCCATGAGGGCAAGAATTGTGTGTATCTTCTATTTCCAGTGGCTAAAATATTATCCTGTACCCAAAGGCATATAAGAAATAGTGGCAGAGGGAAGTCTTCTAAAAATATAATTCCACAGGGGAAACAAGAAAGAATAGACAGAAAGGGGGAATCAGAAAGAACAAGACAGACTTGGCAAGCATTTTTTCAAGTTCCCATAGGTTATTGTTGGGGTCTTACTCAGTTTTGTTTTGTCTGCACTTGGGAAGTAAATAAAATTAATAATTAAAATAAATTTCTTGGCCCATAAATTCCTTACTGGAGGAATTTGAGGAATCATTGTTATAATGCTCAGCCTCATCCCTCCTTGCTCTCAATCACCTCATTGTGTTCGCGCCCACAGACAGCGCCAGGCAGAAAAGGCCTCATTGTCTAGTAGAACAAACCAGCTTCAGCAGAAGGACCCCCACCCCGGGCAGTGCATGCACTGCAACTCAGCTTCTCTGGGGCCTCGGAAATAATGATTCATGAAAAGGTAAATAGCCGAGGGTTATGTGGTCATCACACGGGAGCCCCAACTCTTTGGAAGTCTGCACTGATAGCAAAAACATTGTTGAGTGCCCCAATCACGTGAATGGATATTAGGAGGGAGACCCTGGGAAGAGGAAAGCAACAATGGCTTGACGACAGCGAGCTGACAATGGCACAGAATTTTGTAGGCTGAGATGATTGTAAAAGCAAACAATGGTGATATTGTCCTTCTGGTGTTATTGTGTAATGCTGTAATTTATGGATGAAGTGGAATTTCAAACAAAATAAACAGACTTGAATTTGTTAACTAATACAGTAAGCATAGAACATTCTGTTATGTGAGAAGAGAAATGGAATGTTTTATACACTCCTGCTATTTGCTAAACAGAAATGTGTTTATATTTGGCATAAAGTCTTGCCTTTGTTTTTGCTAGCACTTTGAGAATATCCTTTTTGGTTTAATCCCTGAACAGAGACATAAAATGTGGGTGAAAGAGAATTATTGTTAATACATATATCACCGTACAATGATGTGATTGTTCTGGAAAGCTTTTCTTTTTTTAAAGACAAATTTAACGCACCAGAGAGAACTCTTTTGTAAAGGTATCAATTCATTTGATCTTGGCTTTGAAAATCTGATTCCTTTCTCATCACTAACACTAGTAATGTGCTAGCACCCGCAACAGTACTGAGCTTCAGTCACACTTATTCAGGGGGAGCCATTTCTTTCCAAACCATTAAAAGCAGGTTTATGCCTCAGTAAGTGTTGTTAATCATGAATGGCTACTACTTATGGAACTCTAGATTTCACCTTATATACTTGGGCAGGGGTCAAATAACATCTCAGAGCTAGAAAGAGGGCCAAACATGTAGAAGGTCACCAGTATCTATTTGTGGAAAGAGTCGATACTCAGTTTTTCTTTAGGGAAGGTATTCTTCTAAGTCATGGATGGACCTGTCAGGCACAAAACTAAGCCTGAGATAAAATGAACACAAGCTCCTTATTCATAAATGTAAAGCAAAGAGAGGCATCTGCTGTCATTTTAATTTTCAGTAGGATTTCACAGGTATTGAAAGGGATAGTGAATTTTATAGAATAAAAATGACTAGGACAGCCTCTAACTGGCTTCAATCCTATTAAGGTGGGATTTCTGAAAGCCAGCATGACTTCCTAATTGGGCTTCAGGTATATTTGATTGTTCCTGGTTAGCTGAAAGAGAGTAAGCAAGCAGTTTGGGGACTTGAATGCTAGGGGCCAGGGATTTCTGTGGCCAGCCATTTCCAGGAACAGTGGTACTCAATGGGTTGCATTTTTTACAGTTAAGCTGTTATCATGGCCTTTTCTGAGAAGTTGATTGCCATGAGAGGTAGTTTTTTAACATCTGGGGATTCATTCTCTTTCAATGTTTTGATCTCTATATATCTCTCTCTGTCTCTCTGTTTCTCTCTCACACTTTTTTTTTTTTTTTTTTTTTTTGAGACAGGGTCTCGCTTTGTAGTCCAGTCTGGCCCTCAGCTCACTACGTAGCCCAGGCAAGCCTGGAACTCAGCAATCCTCCTGCCTCTGCCTCCTGAGTGCTGGGATGACAGGCGTGAGCCACCACACCCGGCACTGTGGTATATGGTATTGATGGCTGGTGGGTGTGAGTCACCAGCATTGTATGTGGTTACTGGGATCAAACTCAGGACCTTGCACTTGCAAGGCAGGCGGTGGAACCACTGAGCTGAATCTCCAGCCCTCTCTCACACTTTTTAATTGGCAACAACTTCCTAGGAAATTTTATAGAAATAAAATAGAATTTTATATTAAGGAGTCCACTACCACCCAAATATACTAAGTACGGTAAAAATACACCATCTGATGAAAGAAATCTGCATTTTATATTCAAGGCTTATTTAATCATTGGTGCATTCTCAGGATAAAAATAAGCTTAATACTTTGCTGAAATTTTGGTGATATCAATGAAACACTGCCCTAAAATTTCAGGAACATGTTGTTAGGAATACTGTGCAAAATGACCACCTCAAAACAGGTCTTCTAAGTATTTACAACCTTTCTACTGGCTTTGTCTTTATTTATTAATTTATGAAGCCATGATCCGGGAGAACAGTATTAGTGACCATGGGAAATTTTAAGTAGAAATTAAATAGACCTTTGGCTTTATGCCCGGAAAAAATGTCAGTTCTTGTGCAGAAAATCAGGCAAAAGATAAAAAAGATTCTATTATATCTATAATACAATCTTCTTATGGCTTTAGTACAAGTTTCTTCGCTGCTAACAGAAGTCCCTGCAGAAGGTTTAAACAATCTCAACAATTTCATTATGTGAGCGTAGCTAAATCCAATAATGTAAAAGGGCCTAGAGAGTCTTCCCCATATGCTCAATTCTATACCCTTTCTTTCTAGGGGAAGTCAAAGAACTTGGCTCTCTGGAAACTGAATCTACTCCAATTGCCTGCAGCACAAATCTTGCTTTGTTGACATCAAGGCAAGCTCTCCTGAGGACACACAAAGAAGGGAAGGAGCTATTAGAATTCCTCGTGACCTTGCTCTGAGCCAAATCCAGCTTCGCTTAAATGAATGAAAATGCTTGTTACATGGCCCAAGAAGCTATTTTGTCCATTTAAAAATTAATTAGACCATAGCTAGATGAACAACCCTAAGATGCGCTCACAATGTTCTTAGATGGATGACCCTGGCTGGGTTCCCAATTTTAACAAGTTCACCCTCAAGCAAAAGTATGGCCTTTTGGTGAAGCTAGTGCTACCACTGTAATGCTTTCCTGACCAGTAGCCAATTGCTAAGCACAACCTCACCAGAAAGAGAAGTTAGGGAGTGAGGTGTTAAAATTTTGATGTGATGTTATTAGAAGATATTCAGAAAGGATTTTTTTTTTGGTAAGGGGTTACTTTGGCTAATCATTTCCTAGTTGATCTTGAGGAAAACTTAAAATTGAGTATATAGCATGATGCACTTTTGATGAACACTCCTGCAGGGTATGTATAGTGTTCCTCATAGCACTTTAATTAGGACAGCAGGTCTGAAAGATGGACCAAAACTACATATCCAGATGTAGAGAACCAGAGACACAGATGTAAGTCTGATTTTCAAAGAGTCAGCCTGAGGATGCTCGTGGCTGGGCATCAGTAGGGGAGAACCTGGGGTGTGGGAGATTCTGAAGGGCTATACTTACAAAAAGACTAGTAACCACTTTTTAAAAAAATAATCTATACACTGCTGCATTTAGGAGAGTACTTGGTAAATATGATACAAACCGGTGTTTAACTATGTTTAGTACAGGGATGAAAGGAGAGATAACAGGAGTTGTGGAGATAATAAAATTTAAGACTGAAAATAGAGAAATACACATTAGAAAAAGTGCTCAACTCACACTGGAGGTGTTTGTTTTGTTTGTTTGTATCCTGTGTAACTGTATTCCCATCACAGCCTACTGGGGCAAGGATAGAACTCTGACTTTCACGGAGCCAATTCATTCAAACCCTTCTGCACATGCATTCTCTGTCTGTGGCAGCTATAGCAGTCTCTATGCACTTCAGATTATAAATCTAAAGGCCAGCCAACCTGCACAGATAAACAGGGTAATGGTTCAAATGTTGAGTTTGGAACAAAGACAAGAGGCTATGTCAGCATTAGTTTTTCTTTCCAAGGAAGACTACAAAAGTCTGGAGGAAAACAATAGAGCATACCACCAGGTACTCTTAATTTTTTCCTGGGGTGTGGTGGCGCACTCCTGTAATCCCAGGACTCTGACAGGCTGACACAAGAGGATCTTAAGTTTGAGCCTGAGTCATGCAGGAGCTTGGTAATATGCTCTCCCTTGAAATATTAAAAAAAAAAAGGCACTGGGGGACTGCCACTCAGTGGGAAGGCCCTGGGTTCAATCCCCAATAAATAAAAAAGGAGAAAAATAATTCCCTCTTCTTGCCTACACCTCCCTTATGTCTTATGACCAAAGCAGCCTTTAAGTTCCATTCCTTATCTATGCCATCAAATGAAAGGTGTATAGATCAGGGTGGTTGAAAATATTACATGCCTAGATTGCAGAGAAAGAAGCTGGTCCTGTAGGAGAATTCTGCTAAAAGAAGAAAGCAAAATGATGGAGAGGGGATACAATATAAAAGCAGGGACTTGGATTGGAATATTGGTTCCCACTTGCTACCTAAAGAGCCAGGCACAAGTTGTACACTCTGTCTATAAATCTCTTTATCTGTAGAATTGAACCAAGTGCCAATCAGTCCAGTGGTAGCTAGAAATATATCAAGTCTTTATTCTCTCAATAGCCAATGCACAGTAGGATCCTAATTTTAAAGGTAAAGAAACTAAGACGTGTAAAATTTAAGTAATCTGCTTATGATTCCACAGCTGGTAAGTGGCACAGATGGGAGCCAACACAGGCACTGTGTTTCATGGCCAGGCTCTGCCACTGAGCCTCCTCTGTACCTCTTTCATGAGTGGACATGAAGAGTAAACGGCATTAGAATACAGTGCAATGTGTAACGTAGCAAGAGTTCAATGCTGTTCATAGTGTGCAGTCATTCCTATGAGCTTCTTTTATTTTCTAGCTGCCTTTCCCTATACAGTGGCAGCTGCTCTTGGACAGATGTGCTAGTACTATGCCTCACCATAACCCCAGAACACAGAATTGTACCTCATATTGTGGCAGGGGCTCTGGAATGAATCAGCAAGGGAATGAATGAATGACTGAGTTTTGTTATGATTTAGGTCTAAAAGGTCCAATTAAGAGTCTCCTTTTTAGGTGGGACTTTTAGAAACTGCATGAATCACGGAGCTATACTCATCACTGGATTAACCCAAGGGTCCACTTATAAAGGAATGCACTATAAGGAGAAGGACCTGGTCAGAAAAGATGGGTCACTGGAAGTGTGACCTGGAAAGTGTGTTCTTTCCTTTGCTCCCGTTTCTTTCTGCTTCCTGGCCACCATGGATCGAGCAGCTTTCCTTTCCAGGCTCACACCCTGTTGTTTCTGTCTTGGAGCTAGCCAACCATGGACTTCACCCTCTAAAATCATGAGAAAAATAAATCTCTCTTCCTTTAAGTTATAAGTATCAAGTATTATTACATCCCAATGATGGGAAAGTGACTAATATAACATTCACATTTTGATGTCTTTTGGAGAGTTGAGGGAGAATGATACCAGAACAAAACTATCAGTTACTCCTTCTGAGCATATGTTCCAAAAGGTACTTTTCCACCAACTTTTTTGACTGATTGATTGACTGAGACAGGGTCTCACTTTATAGCTCAGGCTGGCCCTGAGCTCACTATGTAGCCCAGGCAAACCTCGAACTCACTGCAATCCTCCTGCTTCTGCCTCCCGAGTGCTGGGATTATAGGTGTGAGCCACCACGCCTGGCACTGAGGTGTGTGGTACTAATTGCTGATAGGTGGGAATCACTATGTGTAAGTCACCATACCCAGCACTGTGGTATGTGGTTACTGGGAATCAAACTCAGCACCTTGTGCTTGCCAGGCAGATGCCAGAACCACTGAGCTAAATCCCTGGCCCTCCACCAACTGTAATGAAACACTGTTAAGGTGGAATCAAAGGCCTAAGGACAAAGACATCTTTAGATGCAGAGTCAAATACAGCACTGAAACTGTACAGGTCAGACTTCTATATAGGTAATAAGGTAAGACAGTTGCTTTGCACGTACGTATATTTGTTCCTCATGAACAGTGTGAACCCTGCCTCCATCTTCCTCCACTCCTCAGGCTCAGTTTCCCAGAGCTTAGACTTTGGCTGTACCCTTGCACACATCTAACCAGACTGAGGGCCAAAGGAACCTGCCCTTCCCACCCCCATCTAAGTTTTCTGCTACCCCTTGTGACCTTAAATGTCCCTGCCAATAATTCCATAAATAGATCAGGATCCAAATTAAAAAACTAGATTGAATTTAAGCAGAAAAGAGAGACTGTCCTTTAAATGCCAGTAGGCATTGCCTTTGGCATAACAAAGGAGTTAAAACATAATTAAGATCTGAAGGCTGATTACAGGAATGTGTATGATTATTTTTATTATTTTTCCTCTTTCTATCTTTGTGATAGGGTGTGATCAACCTCTGCCATGCTCCGTTGCTTAGTAGCAGACAGCCAGAGTTTTAATTATATACTAAAATAAGCTAAAGAACAGAAAACTGCTTTATGTCTAATACGTATATATCAAGAAAGGCATGTGACAGCATCTAAATTGCTTTAGTGCCTGATAAAGAGTGGCTCCGGTAGGATTGTCATCAAAAGATCACGGATGAAGTAGGAAAGTATATTAATAAAGCTGCTACTCTATTTATATGTCCTCCATTGTTTGTGATTTCTTGTTAGAAGCCAGAAATGAATTTTTATCTACCACTAATTTCATCAGGTTTTTTAAAGTCTAGGGGGAGAGAAAAAAACCCTCTTGTCAATTCCACTGCCAACCCTAGTACTCCAAATAGAATTCTTTTTACTCCTCTAGATTTGCAATTCTCAAAATATTATATCTCGCAACAAATTAAAGAATTAGTTCATTCATTATTTTAACATTCAACAGAGAGATGTTCTAACAGCAAACCCCAGAGATCTCTCCCCTCAGAGACTGGAATTTAAGGGAAGGAAAAGACAGTAAAGAAGTAAAACAGTGAAAGGATGATCATGGACCACAACAAAGGATACAAAAAAATGTAGTCTATTTTACAAGATTAGGTTTACCTGCAGGACAGAAATCTCTTGTCTTTGACTGAGGCTGTGATCCAACCAGTATGAAATAATTATTTAACACTGGTGTCTGTTCACATTAAACAAGGTCCTTTTCTGTTCGGTTAGGTCAGGTTGATATGCCAGACCAGTGGCTACCTATGTTGAATATTGACTGTGTCATTAAACACTTACTTCTGTCTTTCTGTCATATTACAGAAGGTCAGAGATAGGCACCGCACAATGGGTAAGACAGCTTCACAAATTTATTAAGGACCTATCTTTTTGTTTACCACTTTCGACACCTAGCTTCCATCTCATGGTCTAAGGTGATTGTTTGGATTCCAGGCATCACGACTGCATTAAAAACAAAAGTAAGAAGAGTTCTATACCTCATCCTCCCAAGAATAATTTTTTTCCAGTAGCCATAATGCACTGCTTGGTTGCAAAAAGAGCTGCAAAGGGGTAGCCTTTATTCTCTGTGATCATATATGTAGCTAGCAATGATACACTAATTCCATTACTAAGAAAATGGAGAATAGATACTGAAAAGCAAATAGTCGACCTTGTCATACAAGATAATATGACAGAGAGGTGCAAACAGGGCCATGAGAGCCTCTTGTGGGGTGTAACAACTTCGCTTATCTGAAGGATGCAAAAGTGCTTACCGGAGAAACTGGGAGAAGGGGATCTAGACAGAAGGGAAGCCTTATTTCAAAATCAACTCTCTCCTGCTCACAGAATGATGCTGATCTCACTTGATAATATTATGCTACTTACAGGCTTGTAAGATAAACTGTTTTTCTTAATTCTTAGTTCTCCAAACTCCAAAGCACATTACATTACACTAACTTTTGAACTGCCAAAAATATTAACTATTGTTGTCTTATAATTTTGAACCTGGTAGGAAAATGGCTGAGAACAGATTTGGTAAGAAAATCACATTTGATTTTTTTGTTTGTCTGTCTTTAAGTGTATGTGTATGGACAGTATGGAGAGAGGGAACAAAACCAAATAAAGTGTGCATCTAGTATGTCTTTGAAACCTCCATGAATGGTGCAAATAACACACCAAGTTCAGACAATTCTACTTACAAATTAGGGTATTAAATCACAACTCACATTATAGTAACATGATTTGGTTTGGTGTTCACTGGAATAGAGCTGATCATATGGAACTAATGTGATGTTTTGTGTGAATGTCACATTAGTTATGCATTTGTTACATGATTTTCCTGGGTGCCAAGATGTGATTCATTGGAATAAACAGAGGAGCCTAGTGGCATTAAGCCTAGAGATATGAAGGGGAATTTGCCTCATTAAACCTTCCTATACCATAATTAAGGTGACATTATACTCAGTGCATTTCTTTAATGAATATCTTACGCTGACATCAAACAAAAGAAGAAGTCAGCAACGCTATTTACTTCTGCAAATTTCATATGAACAAAGATCACTATGAGGTAAGTGTTTTTTGTCTAAACATATCATGCAATCGCAACACACCCGCTATAAAATTCATAGGCAGTGTGTGGCATGGATACAGAATGTGCTTCAAAGCTTTCCCTTTCATCTGTGGACCCAACCACAGAAAGTGCCAGTGGTCATAGAGATCATTATTGGGTGTCTGGAGGAAGAAGCTCTAAGAGGAACTCACCAGATTTCCCATACATTTGGAAGTGTCTAGCAATAACCCTAAGAGCTAGCCTGTGGGAAACCAGATATTACATCTGTACCAAAGCATTTCAATGTGAGATTCATTTTTAAGGCCAAAGACTATGTCCTTTTTACTTCAGTTACTCTAACACTCAACACAGTGTTTGACATATAGCAGGTTTTGGTGAGTTCAATGAATGCCTACTCCCATTGGCAACAACTTCCAATTGCCTAACAGTTCCCAGTGTCTTTGTCAATATATTTGATAAAAACCTAGTATAGAGTAAAGTTTTAAGACAATAGCATCAGAATCGGTTACAAAGTGAATGCCACATAGTATTTTGTTGAGAACACCTTTTCCTTATGCACCTAAAAAGAAAATTGCCAAAAGGTCATAAGCTACCATGCTAAGAGAAACTCAAACCACAAGAAAAGGCAAGTTGCCACTCTGGGCGGTAGTCTTAAGTAAGCCCCATCTTTGAGTTCTCCGAGTCAGCAGGTATACCCTCGAGGGAAGGGATCCTAAAAGATTCCAGCCCACAAACATTGCCTCACTGGCTACTATGGATAATCTTCCTCACTGCAAGGCCCCAAAACTCGTGGGGCAAAGATTTGTGAACCATCCCTGCTGTACCCTTTTCAGTTCTTGACTCACAAGAATCCATGCGCATAATGAAAGATACTTTATTTTATGCCACCACACTAACCTTTTAAGCTGCTTTGATATGCAGCAGTAGATAATTGTTATACTCAGGAACCAGATACAAGAAAAATACTAGAAAAATAATCGGCAGGAACTGATTATTCTCATTTCTTGGTCAGAAGTCCGGTCCAAGGCACGAAACATCAGCTTCCAGGGTAAAGTAGGAGCTGAAATTTATTAAATGTTAGTGAGTGACAGGCACAGGTCTTCTGCCAGGCATTCATTTGGCTTCACAAGTGTCTGAAAAAAGAATAGTAGCTAGCACCATTTTATAGATGAGGACCAAGAGGTTAAGAGTTGTTAGGCATCTCTATCACGTTAATGGGCCCTGAGGAGGGACCTGAGTTCAAATCCAGTCTGCCTCCATACTGTTCTTGACCATAACATTTGAGAGTCTCACATGTTCCAGAACTTGTATGGGTTCTGCAGAAAAATCCGCAAACTTAGAGAATGCTCTCTTAGTATTTATTACCAAAGAAAACTAAATGAAGTTAGTCCTCTATACCCACTGGTTTTGGATCTGCTCCTGAGAATTTAAGGAACAACAATATGAAAAAACTATACTGAATGCATACAGAATTTTTTCTCATTCATATTCCCCAAACAATGTAGGATACATATTTACAGAGCATTCTCATTGTGTGAGGTATTATAAGTAACCTAAGAATGATTTAAACTTTATAGGAGGACATGTGCAGGTTATATGCAAATAGTGCCCCATTTTATATACGGGACTTCAGCATATGCAGATTTTGCTATCCACAGGGGTTGTGGAAGCAACGCCACATGAATACTGATGGATGATCGCATTGGATTTTCCCTTAAATAAATTCATCTGTAAGTCTTATCTTTTTCATAGAAAAATGAAGTTTGACCTTACATACATTAAGTTTCATGACCCCATGCATTGTGGGCTTTGACCAAGATATGTTGGCTAATAATACAGTTATTTTTGCAAAGACAACTACTACTTGAAAGAGCACAGTAGAACAAACACAACTGTTAGCAAGCATTCTCATGTAGAAATAAGTGCTTTCTATTTTTTTCTCCTTAATCTTTACAATAACCTTTGAGATGGACATATATTTATTTCCATTTTCTAAATGAGAAAACTGATATTCAGAAAGCTTAAATTACTTTGCCAAGGTTATACAGTGTCAGATTCTTCTAACCTAAAATCCTATGTGTGTAAGAAACAACAAAGACAAAAAGCCATCAACACTAAAGATTTGAAGGTCCTTTCATAAACATCTCTTTCCTGACAGATAACTCATGGACTCCATCTCAAATTATGTGACTATTTATAAGGGGTTGTATTAACTAGTTTGAGGATTTCAAAAGTGAATAATCTTTCAATAAGATGTGAACAAATAATGTTAGGATTCCATTTTCAAATTCATAAAAGGTAATTCTTAAAAGAAAAAAGATAGAGTACTATCTCAAACTAAGGGATAGTTTGACTAGTATAACTAAGTTTATGAAAGCCCTAAACAACTGTCCTGAATTTTCTCATTTTATCATAACTATGAAAGAGTCAGGCTTTAGAATGGTATTTGGGAATCGATTGTTTAATTGCCTTCAATAAAGGCTTTCTGTTTGATTTTGGCAAGCAGGTGTCCACATGCATATGTGAGTGCCTGTGCCAGAAAATAACAGCACAACAATTTTGACGGCTAATTTATAGCTTAATTACTGGTTTATAACACACCATTATTGACCACACCCAATGAAATAAACTATTTAATCTAACATTTTTAGCTCACTCCGAAAGTCTAAATATCAATTGCAAATAACATCATTATTAATGAAATTTAACTTTGTCTCATGGTACAAGACTTGAACAAACCAGTGTTTAGGAATTGGGGTTTCACTGTGGTATCTTAACAATATTAAGTCATCAGATAAAGCTTACTTTAACAAACAGGGAGCTAATTCCTAGCTGCTTCTGAGGAAACATAATGAAAACACTATTTATCCATGATTCTAATGTAGCAATTATGATAAAGAGTTCCATCCTTCTGCTCTCTAATTTAAAGCTTGCTTTATTTCCAGTGCAGTAGACCCTGGAATTACAACCAAAGTGACATACAAACAGGTTGACCTGGGGCTGGAATTTTAGTTTTAACTTACAAATAAAATATCGATACACAACTCGAATGCTGGTCACTTGTGCTTCCAGATGTGAATATTTATATATTTTATTTTTCTTTGAATAATGAATCACTTTTAGCTTTATAAGCTTCATGCCTTCACCCAGTCCTATGTACGTATTCTGGTCATGCCTTGATGTGGAAACCTGGCACTATGTGTGAGTCGCCATGCCGTGGCCTCCTGTCTCCCCCATCTTACCTGTCTCTCTTTGGAGAGTCCTTCTCCCATGAGCTCATTTTTAAATATAAACCAAGCAACCTGGAGACTATACCTGCAACCACCTCCCTTACTGGGCTCTCAGACTTCTGACCACTATCAATCTACCCCAATCACATTAGGACCAGATACTGGAGAACTAGGCACCACCCCACTGTGCTACAAAGCCACTGCCACAAATGAAAGGAGCCTGCTCTAGGTGATGACTCTGCCTTGTCCATTTCTTACTGTGAAAATCACAGTTAAAGATTTAGGACTGACCCTGGTGCCTACCCATACAGCACCCAATGGCAGGGAGCACACCTCCAGATTATCTTTTCAATGGAAGCTCTCCCCTGATCCATTGATTTTATCATGTCTCAGGTTTTTTAATGCATGGTGTGTTAGAATACTGTTGACATCTCTCAGTCACTCTGCTGGCCTCACTAAACAGAAAGTCAAGGTAAAAACTTGCCCCACTGAGTCCATTCTTTATCTGTAAAACAATGCTTATTGTTATAAACAGAAGTATCTTACACCCCACTTCAATGTCAGTGGGTCTTTACACTTAAGGCATCATGCCCAACTCACTGCCACAACAAAATCATCTTTTAGACATCTTCAAACAGCTGTTTTTTAAATATAATCTTTATATTATTTACTTTATTATTTTAGAATATTATGCATCCTGTGTAGTAAATCATGGAAATTGCTTCTCTTGTCCAAATTCTGAAATTTTATTAAGAATATCAAACAGGAATTCAAGACTTATTACTTGAATCACCACACAGGACCACTCACTTATTAATTCAAGTATTTATTGAAACATTATTATGAATCAGTCTCTTGGTTAAATTTGAAGGACACAAAAGTGAAAGGTAAAATGAGTGACTGGCATTGAAAAGGTCTGACTACAGATTATGAAGTAATGGTGCCCTCCTATCCTTGTAAGTTTAATGTAGGAGAGGGCTATCTAGGGCGCACAAAGTCTTAAAATGTGCTACACATGTGGAGAGGGCCAGGAAGAAAAGCCACTGAGCCATAATCCTATCACTGGCCAAATAATACACCTCAGTATCATCTTTTTTAGTTAAAGAGTTTGTGAACCTCATGTATCTTCCCAAATCCATGACATTTTCATCAAATAGGTAGGAGTTACACATTCAGAAATAACTTTTATGAATCAACAGTATTGGCCACAACCCCGTGGTGCTGGAGATCAAAGAGCCTCCCCCACGCCAGGCAAGCACTTTACCACTGACCAACCTATACACTTTACAAGCCCAACCTACAAACACTCCTTTGCGAATTGTGGTCTAGACTCAAGAAAGAGATACTGTGATGACAGAGCAGAGGTGGAAGTCAAGGGTTGGCTTATGGAAGTCATAAAGTAGGAACAATGTTTTTGCCACCCTTAAACTAGATATCCAACGGAAAAAGATTGCTTGTGTTACTTTCTACTCAGTAACACTTGTGGAAATGTGGTGTAAGAGAAAACAGCAAAAAGCTCTGGTGATGCTAGTTATTACTAGAGTGGGATCCTTTTGCCACTCTAGATTTGTAGCAAATGTCAACCTTCAGGGACTACAAGCAGCTGATTTTAATAAGTTATCTCACAGCCCTTTTCTGGCCCCTCAAGAAGTTAAGGAAAATAACCACTGTAATTCTCTTTCACCGCAGTGCATCGTAGCACAAACAACATTTACACTAGTTTCACTGTTTACTGTACAGTTTTCCATTTTGTACAATGAATACCCATACACTTTATATTCAGCAAACTAGATATGATTAAAAGTTCAGCTTACAACAAAAGAAGTTTTAAATATGATTATTCAGCACTTTATAATAGTTAAAAAAAAACAGATAAAATCTGCCTACAGTTCACTAAATAAGATTTGTTTCCAAGTTTTTCTCTCCTAAGTATTCCAAAAGAACAACTGCACCACACAAGCTTTGTTTAGGAAACACACCAAATCTTTAGCTAGCTTTTACATTCTAATTCAACTAGTCTTATCTAAGCTATAAATGAGAATTTATCTTTTGCTAGCAGAAAAGAAATCTCATTAATTTAGACTACTCAGTCATAAAGCCAAGAGGAAATAAAACAAAATATGAATTAATGTCATTGATTCAAAGGATAAAGAGGAAGCACAGGAAAAGGAGATGAAAATTCTTTTTTTTTTTTTTTTTTTTTTACTTTTATGTGTAGTCTATTTGCAAGCATAGTTACACTGTCATAACCAAAGATCCCAAATTGAAGCCTGGATTAAGATAGCTATTTCCTTCTTCCTTACCAAGCAGTCTGGAGGTGACGAGGTGGCAGCTTGGCATGTATGTTTGTGCCCAAGAAGGCTCGTTGGGCTCTCATTCCTCTGCACAAGAGAGAGAAGGGCATGAGGCTGCTCACATCCCACTGGGCAGAAAGGATGAAGGTAAGGTCAGACTAATGCCAGCAAGGCTGGAAATACAGTAAGTCCCCCACTTACGACCTTTCAATCTGCCAACTTTCACAGTCACACTGTATAAGATTCGCAGGTGTACTGTGCAAGACTCACTTTTTCAGGTTATGAATGAATCTGCTTTAGGAAAGTTCTCCTGGAACAGAACTCATTTGTAGGTTGTGGACTTACTGTACAGAATCCAGCAGGGAGGCTTCTAACAGATATACAAGGACAAGGATTAGACTGTTCTCCAGTCCAGGGAGTGGAAAACCATGAATCACTGGCAAAATCTGGTCTTCTACCAGTTTTTGAACAGTTTGTGAACAGTGGCCTTGTATGAATGTACTCGTGTGTTTTTAACATTTACTTTTTCAGTGCACCTTAGCTATACAGAACAATGGTTTCATTGTGGCATATTCATCCATGCACATAGCACACTTTGATCATTTCTGTCACCATGATCTTTTTGCCCTTTCTCTCCTCCAGAACTTTCCCTTCTACTTTCCTGTCACCATCTCCTAGATTCCACATGAGAAAACGTGTGATGTGTGTGTGAGTGGTTTATTTCAATTACAGGAAGATTTCCAGTTCCACTGACCTTCTATCAAATGACATGATTTCCTTCTTTTAGGCTTAATGTTTCTTTATCCATTCATTGCAGGGATGCACCTATTTCCATAACTTAGCTATTCCATTTTCTAACACCTTGAGAGATAACAGGGGCTTTGCATGTCCTTTCCGCTTTGAATTTCTTACATTTACAATATATAAACACATTTACATTACTTCTTACACTTACGGTACAATAAATACGTGTGTGCAAGTGTCTCTGCAATATGCTGACTTTAATTCTTTTAAGCATATACTGAGTGCTATAGCTAGGTCGAATGGTGGCTCTGCTTTTAGTGTTCTGAAAAACTTCCATATAGACTTCTACTGTGACTCTGCCATTTATATTTTCACCAGCATATCAGTGGGTTCCTTTTCCCCTGCATCCTCACCAGCATTTGTTTCTTTTTTTTTCTTTTTTTTTTATCCTTGAGGATAGCCTTTCTGATTGGAGATGAACTCTCAGTGCAGTTTTGATTTGCATGTTCCTGATGATAAAAGATATTGAACATTTTTCATGTAGTTATTACTCATTTGTATTTCTTCTTTTGAAAATTACTATTCCATTCATTTGCCCATGGATTGAGTTATTCCTAACAGTGGCTTTTATAGGTAAATATCTACCATCAACTTAAAGCTATAGAATACCAATTATACAAAGTGATATTTTCTTCCCCAAAGAATTCCATTCTTCCTATTAGACTTGTGTTCCCCAAACTGTACTTACCTATACTTAAATATGATTTTATTTTCCCTCAAAATAGAATGTGATGATATGCTGCTTATAAACAACCACTTCCGTGATCCTAGCAAACAGTTTCTCCCAGCCTAGTACTATTACTTTTAAAAATGAGACTATATTCCATTCAAAAATATTGTAGGGAAACTTGCCCACCCTCATCCTCTGATCAGGAACATGAATATTTTATACACAAAGTACAGGAAACCAGTTCAACTTACAGAAAAAGGAAAAAGAAAGAAACAAGGTTAGGAAAGAAACAGACAAGATAAAAGAAGCCTCCATTCCATGAGGTGGTCGGTGCCCTCTGCCACAGGAAGTAAAATTTAATCTGAAATCTAAAATGAGTCCACTGCTGGAAAACTAAGTGGACACAGTGAAAAGGGCCTGGATGGAGTTCTTCCATGTTTAGAGGGCTGTATCTTTCTTCTCTGGAGTGAATGAGTCCATCCTTGATCAATGGGTACAAATGTGAACAGGCATATAGCCACTTAACAATAATGACTAGGTCAGGATTAAGCATACCTGCCAATTTGTGCTCACTAGACAGGAAGGAGAGAAAGACTCCATGTAGGCCAACAAACTGTGAAGGTGAAATAGTTATTACCTATTTCACCACTTCGCAAGGAGTTTGTCTAAGAAAGAAGCCACAGCAGAGAGCATGACTAAAGAGAATGAAGTTAAACCTGTTCCATATTTGAAGTTGTCATTATCTGCCACCATTCTGTTTCACTCCCGAGGGTCTCTTGTTCTATAAATCAAGAAATCATATATTTTGGTTAAGTCAAGAAGCTGCCTTTTGCAACTGAAACCATTGGAAGAACTCCGATGGCTTTGCAAATCACAGGAGTCTGTGTATCTAGAGGAGTTTGTGCTCTGTAGTCTTCTGAGTTTTCACTGCAAAATTCAGTTCTGTGGGTCTCTACTGGGTAGAGAACTGAGTGCAAAGGCGAGAGCTGGAGAGCTGTTCACAAAACTAGAGGGATATGAAGCCTTAGAGATTTATACTCCCACCCTTCATTTCTGTCCCTTTGTGATTAAGGGTAGAGGAAGGGGAAAACTCGCCAACTGATCCATCTGGAAGAGGCAAGAGACTGCCTAGGAAAGAACTTATCCAATCCTCTTGAAAGCAACACCAACGAGTACCTGTCGTCTTGCCTACCCAGATTTCTCTTCTCTTCTCCTGGGTATAGCACTGCTCTTTGGGTCTGGGTGGACCACATCTCCTTTCCTCATAGTCCATAGTTTAGGTTCTGCAGAGTGAATCTGGTGGAGTGGGCATGATGTGGAACTGTCCAGCTCTTGTGGCCATCTTTGAGGCATAGTAATTATAACAAGTAGTCATGATCAGAACTAACCCAGGGAGTTTGCTGTAGCAGCTGGGGAGTAGATTCTGGCTTTCCTCTGGACCATGATTTCCTGGTGAAGACCCACCTGCAAAGAGGATACAGTCAAGACAACTAAAGACAGGAAGATCTGTCACTCTGAGCTTTTGAACACAGACATACATGAGGTTACTTTGGATTACATAATTACATTGGATAACATGGTTACATCCCTCCCTTCTATTCTACTGCAGTGAAATTCCTAGTCACCATTTATTTCCAGCCAATGAGTCGGCATTCAGAAAATAGATCTTTAAAAAGACATTGTAAAGAGAGGAAAAGACGAGCTAGTATGTCTTTCCATGGGGTATCTTAACTTTTAGAACAATCTTAGTAAACAATATAATATACTGAAGTTCTATTATGGCTTATAAAACTTTTTTGGGTTGGCTTATAAAGTTAACAACTAAACCTTTGAAACAGAACCTGGCCCATTTGTTAGCATATATTAATATTAAAAAATATGATTGATAAGATTATGTTAGTTCTGAATACCACAAAATTCTTTCTAATGTCCTTCCACCAAAAACAAGTCAGGAAAAGATATACTAATAAACTAGCTATCCTGTAGCCACCACGATTGTTACCCTGTTCCCCAATTACTGTCCATTTTTAAAGTAGGTAGGAGACACACAAAGGACTGTCTGAAAAACTATTCATCAAAAAGGTACATTGAAAAAAAAAAGGTACATTGAACATGTATAACCTGAACTGATAGCTTTGTTGAAGTAGAAACATCTTATTTTAAAAATTCAGAATAATTTTTAAAGATAAGTTTTCTTAACCAGAATCATTTCATTTTATCATTTTACTAGGGATGAAAAACTACTTACAGAATCATGAACAAATATAAACATACTTACTTTTTAAAAGTGGAAGAAATGATCTTTATCATCTCTACATACTTTTTGTACAGTGTCCAGAATTCCCCCAAGTATGTACTTTGAAACGATTAACAGGTGGCTATCAGTCTGCCCCCTGCCCCACGTAAGACTAGAAACTTTGCTTACTATTCCAAGGCCCAGAGAAAACTCTCAAGGCACATTAGCATATTTTAGAATGTGAGAAGTCTTGCAGTTTGAGATAGCTGCTCAAATTTGCTTAGCCCAGCATTTCCCAAAGTTAACTTTCTCAAGATTAACTATAGCGTTTCACACCCCCCACCCAACCCCACCTCCAAACTTCCATTCCTCAAAGCAACTTTTGGAACAGCTTGTGGAATTAGTTCCATAAAGCAAAGTTTGGGAAACTCTAGTTTAGTGGTTTCTATCTCCACAGATTTTGCTGTCTGAATAATATATAAGGGATTTTGAGTGACAATTGCACCCATTTGAATATATCTTCAACTGACTCCGTAATTAGAAATTTAAAATGCAAATTTTTCAAAAGCAAACTGTCTTTACCATTTAGACATGTTGCTGAAATTTATTTGATTTTGTGTATACCCATATTACTTTCCAGTATATTTGGTATAGGTTAATAGGATCCAAAGGTTGATAAATATTGAACACAGATATGATTGAGCATATCTAAACTGTATGTATACACAGGGCTTGGCAATTTAATATGACAAATATCCTCTAATTTTTTTGAGGGGGTACATGTCTTTTGGGACAATCAGGATTATAGAAGCTTCTTCATTTATGCTTTGTACAAGACATGTATTATGAACTCCTGTTAGTATGGGTGGAGAAATGAAGCCACTGCTATTGATCCACAGAAATGACAGCAAAGAATTAAAAGATCATCACCATTTATATCTACATTATATCTACATATAATGAAAGTGTAACTTCATATCACTTTTTTAAGCTTTCCTCATGCTACTTGGCTATGCATTAAATGTTGGCATGTATTAAAAAGTAAAGGCAGAGTAATTTTAAAGGTGCACTCTTATTGGCTGGATTATGAAGATTAGCTTCTCTGATGGTGATCCAAAGAAGTCATCAAATACAAGTGCGATTTAAAATAAAATCCTGAAAAACATTTCAATGTTGATAGGAATGTGAACAGAGAGGATACAGTCACGACACCACTTTTAAGTGTATAAAATTGGTACATATCACAAAGTTTAATTCTCTAGGGAACATAATAGAAATTTCAGGTTTAGCAAGGGATATTTCCTGGAAATAATTTTTCTCATGCAAAAGCTCAAGCACAGAATACATAGGTTTGATGCAGTTTAAATTTTAGGTCATTTGTGCTAAAGGTACCTTCCTTCCTTTTTTTTTTTTTTCTTCTGGCATAGGGGATTGAATCCCAGCCTTACACATGCTAGAAAAGTCTTCTACTATTGAACCCTATCCCCAGATTAAGATATTTTAAAAATGTGGTAAATTTGATTTATTCTCTGAACTATTCTGATAATTCTAATTCTTCTCTACAGCAGACTCTTTGCCTTACTGATTCACACAGATACTGTTTTTTGTGGTGCTGGGAATTGAACCAGAGCTTCAGACACACTAGCTGTAGCTACACTCCAACCCTTAAACACAAATCTCAGATCTGTGTTATGTTTCAAGTGTGATGCTCATCCCCCCATAGGAACATGGGATGATTTCAGACAATTAAAAGGATATTTTCTATTTTAATAATAAATGATTTTGATAACAATATAAAAATAGTTGCCAATTACTGTGATTTCCTACATACTACCGTAAAGCAAAAATTCTAGTTGTTAAATGAATGGCCTTTGTAAGACCACTGTGTGGTAACTACTCTTATCATCACCAATGAGCAGAAAAGAGACTGAGGTACAGGGAGGGGAGGTACCTGGGTTAAACCGCAGCTGTAGACCTCTCTTGGGATGAAAAGCCCCAACTTTCAACTTACCTGCTTTTGATTTCACCTAGAAAACTCTCTTGTTCGGGTAGGAAATCTTCCTATTTTTACACATTTTTAAAGACATCACACAGTCATATTTCTATGGGAAATATAAATAATTCAAATAACTCTGAAAAAGAAAGGCTTCAATTATTGTATATTAGATTTGAGAGAAAAATTAAAATGGAGGAAAAGCTGACAGATCAGAGGCATTACAGAAGCTTCTTCCTCATTTTCTCCTGAGGTTAAACCAGAATTTTTTTTAAAAGGGCAGAAGTTTAAGGTCTAGCTAGGGAATAAAGACATGTTTTGTCTGACACTTTCTAATTCAAATCCAACATTTATCAAATGATTCTTAAGTACTCTATTAAAAAAAACAGTCAGGATCTGGCAGGCTTGATATATTAAGCTTTCATTACTATAAATTTATATTTTTTAAAACCCAGTATCTTCTGTAAATATGCAAGTGTTTCCTCTGGCAATTTCTCTTTTTCTTTTAAAGCCACCCCTCACTGAAACATCTCACATAAAATTCTTTTATCTAAAATGGGTTCTTGGCATTTGGGAGTTTAAAGTCTCCCCAAAAATCAGGGGGGAAGCTATATAAATGTACTTCATTTTAGTATATCATAAACAGTAAAAATGTTTCTAACCAAAAAGTATCATCTTAGAGTGGCATTTAAAACAAAATAAAGTACTACTGACATTTTAAAATTTTCCTCACAATTTGTAATTCATCAGATGATAAGAAAATTGTGCACTACCATTTTTCTTCATAAGGAAAACAACATTCAGAACTGGCATTAACTAAACACAACTGGCCATCACTATGTGAAAAACCAAATGCTTTAATGAAGCTACCAAGAACAACAGTTCAATTGTTTCATTGGATACATTAATATCAATCCATAATATACATTGCTATGGACCATACAGAAATTATTGCTGTATCCAACAGCAGGTGACTATTATTAACATTACAGTACCAAGCGTCCACAAGAGACAGTCATTTGTCGTTTTATCAAGAAATAGGGTTTTTATACTGCTATCAACATCAACTTTTCCCCAGTGCATTTTTCAAAAATATTACTAAGTGCATTCTTTTGTGCTTTATTTTGTATCTTTTAATGTCCTATGTATTTCATTTGTTCTTATTGCTTTATTGTTTAAAAACAACCAGAAAGAACTTTGTCATCCTTGATGTATGACCAGGTTGGTTGTACAGTTTTTGGCAAAGTCAGAAGGTTTGGTACTTCCATTGTCTGACCTAGAGGCAGCTGGACAATTTTGGTATTTTGGTCACTCCAAACGGAGGCCCAACCCTGAGTCACAATTCTGCACCCAGGGACTGGGGGAGGGGAGTGGCGTGGATCATTCTTTGTTAAAAACAGCAAACCCCAAACACTGCCTCTTGGCTTAAACAGTCCCTAAGATGAATCCACATACTGTTTGGCAAAAAAGAAAGAAATAAAACCACCCCCAAGCTTGCAGCATTCTCCTGAGCTTGCTCACCTGCCACTCCCAGCAACTGTGTCCTGGGAAGGAGGCAGGGAAATGGGGGATGGCACGCTCAGGGGTTGCAGGAGTTAGGCAGTGGTACAAGATGCCATACACTCTCTCAGGGAAGCTTTCCAGAAGGCCGCTTCACCACGGCTGGCCTCTTTTGGCCACAGTCAGTCCCCCTTGGATCTATTATAACAAACTCTCAAAATCAGCTAAGAAAAACTGGCATCGTAGCATCTTGATCATCCATTTTCACACCCAGCCCCTCCCCCCATATAAATATGAAGAGAAAAGTAGACAATACTATGATTGTATCAATGAACACTACGGTACAATTTGCTGTTCATGCAGATTTGCATCACTATTCTAGGAAAAGAGCTATACAATTAAGAGAGTTGAAAGAATGGGAACTAATCTTCCCCACCCCCTTAAGTAATAAAGCTATAAAAGTGATAGCATCATCAGTGTTTCCAAGGATTCTCATTGCCCAACGTGCCTGGGGACGACACAGTTGATTATTTCCACCGAAGCCATCCATTCACACAGCCGGCAATCACTCCTCTCTGATCCTCCATCGCCCACCACCAATTCACATTTGACATTTAAACTCATTTGACATAAAAACCCTTCTGTATAAGGTTTCTTGATGAAAGAGGTTGGCACTCTGTCACTAAAATATATTTCGTAATAAAAATATGTGAAGGAAAATTGGAAGCTCTTATATAGTCTACATAGGCACCATGCTACGTGTTCCTGACGACTAGAGATACCATCTTGAAACTTTCTCCTACATTACAGTTCAGTCAGTGCTAGTCCAAAAGAGACTACTGTTATATTTAAGGCACTTCATTCTGAATGGATATGCGTTATGCCACTCGCTATTCAATCATAGGGTGCTACTGAGAAATTCCGTTCCCCAGCCTGGCTTGTAACACGATATGTCATCCGTATAAAACACCTAGGCTTGATACATATAACTCTACTGTTATTGCATAGGGCTACACAAATAGATAATGCACTGAAACTAACTTTACAACATTGCTGCTTGTTAAAATGTTGTTATCAAGTAACAGTATTTTGCCAATCCAGTATTTTTTGCTTTAAAAGAAAACATCCAGTGAGTTTGCTGAAATAAACCCCAATTTCAATGACCATAATGGGCATAGTAATACTATGGTTAGCAGTCTCCAAGAATATTGCTATTTTTTTATATCCTAAAAATAAATATATAAGTTTATTCTTTCTAGAAAGCCAGGATTTTACCTATTAATACTATACCTTAAATGTGCTGAAAAACAGTTCTGAGTGAAACTGTAATATATAAAATATTTTGAAAGCTCTCTTTAAACACAAGACCTTGCAAAAAAGTTTTCTTTCATGGGTGTACAAAGAATGCAGAAAACTACCAGTGAGTTGTAAAAATATTGAAAACTTGCCATTTTAAGATGCATATTCTTAGAAATTAATACAAACACTGAAAAGAAAGATGATAATAAAAGTCTGTACAAATCAAAGACTCAAACATAATTTAAAAATAAAAATAGTAAAGCCAATTAGAAATGTGCCCAGTTTGGTTGTCTTATCAAAAAGCAAAACTGAGGGGGGAAAAAAACGTAAAACTTTCAGGGCTCCTCAAGTATTTAACTGTGAGAGGACATTCATTTCCACTTCAAAAGAAAATGTATCTTATGAAAAATGGATCACACTCATTAATTCATAAATGAAGAAAACTAACCGCAGAGAGGAAAAGAGCTCTGTTTTAGAGCTTTGGTCTGACTCCTTGCAGTTTTGGTTGGTATCAATTATATGTTCTAACCAGATAATCAGTATTAAAATCACTGCTTGTTTCGTCCTTTACAGAATATACCAGTTCTTTGAATAGTTTTCAGTATAAAGACTAAACAATGCTAGAAAGGTACTGTATATTAAGGCAGTACCAATGAATCAATACCTTTATAAAATGGAAAAGGGTTAGTATGAAGGTTTCTTTCTTCCTGTTTTTGGTTGCTTTACATTCTTTTACTTAAACTTTACATATAATTTCCAAGGAAGTCACAGGCATAAAAATCCTAAATCAAGTTTTCCCCTGAATAAAAATGGACAGACACTTCTCTGATGCAGAATCCTCTTGCTCAGACAGCTCGTGCCAGAGGCAAACTCAGTTCACAGATGCCGCACACTTACTGTACAATACTTTGGAGGCATTTGGAGTTGTAAAATAGAATATACAAGTCTGTTTCACAAAATTCTAAAAATAAAATATATCCTGGGCTATTGATAAAGCATGAAAAAAAATTCATATTAAGGAAGGAAAATTATCAAGAAAACCCCTTCAGGTGAACTACGGAGTCTACTAATCAAGACAGGAAGCAGTTCGTGCGGAGGGAGTGGGGGGGCCTCGCTAACACGCATGCTCTGTCTCTTCCATGCTCATGCTGCTCCTCCGGCTGCTTGTTTTGGAGGCTCCTGGGGATACGGATGACAGGAGTGGGTCAGTCACACCAACAGGAGAGAGAGTATCATCCATGAGGATGTCTTCCAGTTTGGATGCCATTTTCGTGGGGATGCTGTAGGCAGGATTGCTCTCGGGCCCCGTCCCCAGGCTGCTGTTGAAGCTGATGGTACCATCGGTGAGATCCAGGGTAGTCGTGCAGCTCAGGTCTGGGTGGTGTTGCAGGATGTCTTGACTGCAGTTCTCAAGAACTGGTTCTTGCTTGATGATCCGATTCACCAAATCCGGAGAGCAGAGACCCGTGGACGGAATGAGGGAAAGTCCATGAGCTCGAGCTTGCATTTCAAGCTCCTGTAACAGAAGTCAAAATCAGGCACTGAACCAGGTGAAGCACGGAGGATTCCTACAGATGGTAAGACCACTCACTCCATTTGATGTGGGAACCGTGGCCGCATGTCAAGAATACAAACCCACAGGACGCACGCTACCAGAGTACCTATAAATTAGGAGACTTGGAACCACAAACCTACGATCCCACCACTCTGGGAGGTTGAGGGAGAAGTGCAGATTGGAGGCCAAACTGGCTTCGCAGTGAGCCTTGTCTTAATATAATAGCGGGCTAAACACAAATCTCAGTGCTAAGGTAAAGTTCGATCCCCAGGGCTGCAAATAAAAAGAGGGAAAATAAGAGAGTGAAAGAAAAAGAAGGAAGAGAGGGCAAAGAGAGAGAGAAAATGAAATGTCAGGGTAGGAACACCAAGTTGAATAATGGACCCCTTAGTGTGGGGGTCTGTGTGCACGGGCATTTCCTAAGCTTCCAATCATTTTTATGTGGAATCTTAAATTCCAATCTACTCTCCCCAAGCCTGTTTAACCAGATGCTTAGAAAGAAAACAATAAATTCCCCAAGTTACAGTTTGTTACTCTTTAAAATTAATAAACTCCACATTCCTAAACCACAGGTACTACTGGTAAAATATGAAATGACTTTACATGGTATATGGGTTTTATTATATATTAAATATCCAAAAGTACTGACTTTCATGGGTATTAATATTCAAACAAAGATAAATTGAAAAATATATTTTAAAAAATTAAAATGGGAGCCGGTAAAGGGACACTATTAGGTAAGTGGTAACATAGTTTCAGGGTCCCTACACTGTGTGGTGACCACCCCAGGCTGCTGTAGTGAATTCAAGGGTCTTTCAGAGGTTTCAGGATTCCAAGAAATGGAGACACCACCTCAAGAACTCCCAAAGCTCAGACCACTCTCAGGTTCAGTGTCAGACTGCAACACAAGCCTTGAGGTCACACCCAGCAACACTTTGGGGGCTTCCTATGACAAGGACCGTATGGGCACCATGCAGAGATGGCCTTATCTGAACCTGACTAATCCCCAAGTTGTGCAGCACCCAGCATGTAACGAATCTCATTAGTAAGTCCTGTGCTTATTAAAAACTACATTAAAATGCTGCTTTTCTTTTTTTACATTTTCTTTTTCAAACGACAAGGAATGATAGCCATTTCTTTTGGTCTAGGACACAGTGACAAAGTTACTAAGACACAGAGGGCCCCTGCAGTAAAAAGCACAGGTAGTGACAGCAAAAAATCAGTGTAAATTCGGGCTGGAGATTTAGCTCAGTGGTTCTGGCGCCTGCCTCGCAAGCACAAGGTCCTCAGTTCGATCCCTGGTAACCACATACAATGCTGGGTGTGGTGACTCACATCCACCAGGATCAGTACCACATACCACAGTGCCGGGTGTGGTAGCTCACGCCTGTCATCCCAGCACTCAGGAGGCAGAGGCAGGAGGATCACTGAGTTTGAGGCTTGCCTGGGCTACATAGTGAGCTCAGATCCAGCCTGGACTACAAAGCGAGACCCTGTCTCAAAAAAAAAAAAAAATCAGTGTAAGTTCTACCCAAGTTAGCCAAGTTGTAGAGGCATCATTTAACCCATCTCACTGTGACAAAGGGAAGGTACTTTTTAATTCAACAATTAAGTGCTCATTTATAAAGAGAGCGCTTTCATACTATACTTTATTCACATGCCTATTTATTATGATCTGTATTGGTCTCCAATGTGTGCATATTGAAATTCTAACTCCGCGATACCCTTGAAGTGAAACTGTACTGGCAGACAGGGCCTTTAAAGACCACCCGAAGGGACTGGTGTCCTTATCAGAAGAGGACATTGGAGCACTGACACACAGAGGTGGAGCTCACGGGAAGCAACAGGGAGAAAGGCCCTCTGCAAGCCAAGCAGAGCCTCAGAAGGAGCCAACCCCGTGACACATGCAGTTGGAACTTTCCGGCTCCAGAATTTGTTTATTTTTATCTTTATTAGTACATTGTATATACACAACATGATCACCCTCAATATTGGGAATTTGTACCAGTATATGACATGATTTAATTATCATTTTTTCCCATTCCCCTACCCACCCCCAAATCCCCACCCACTGAATACATAAGCTTTTTCCTCCTTTTGTAAATTACCATCATATTTTTTCTTTACCCCTCATTACTCACCCCGCCAGAATTTTAACAAAAACAATTTCTCATTGTTTAAACCACCACCTATGGCACCTTTTTGCAGCAACACTAGCTGACTCTAAACGTCGTGTTAGCGACTTCCCCAGCACCTCATTTCATAATGCCTCTGAAGCCAGATGTGGTGGCACACCCCTGCAGTCCCAACACTCTGAGGGTGACAGAGCAGGATCCAAAGTTCAAGCCCAGCTTGAGCAACTTAATGAGTCAGTGAGCTCCCATCTCAAAATAGGTCAAAGGCTGTAGCTTAGCAGGAAGGTTCTTGGTACTAGAAAATAACAACAAAACTCCAAAAGCCTTGGATGGCTCTCCCTTTTTTCCTTTCTGACTAACCCTGGAGACTCCTAAAATGAATCCAGCTGATTCCCAAAAAGCATACTGCTTCCACATGCCTCTGTCATCCTGTCTTTCTTGTTTTTTTTTGTTTTTTTGAGACAGGGTCTCGCTTTGTAGTTCAGGCTGGTGCTCGCTTCGGCAACACATATACTAAAATTGTAGTTCAGGCTGGCCCTGAGCTCACTATGTAGCCCAGGCAAGCCTTGAACTCAGCAATCCTCCTGTCTCTGCCTCCCGAGTGCTAGGATCACAGGCATGAGCCACCACGTCCAGCATTGTGGTATGTGGTATCGATTGCTGGTGGGCGTGAGTCTCCACACCCAGCATTGTATGTGGTTATGGGGGATTGAACTCAGGACCTTGCGCTTGCGAGGCAGGCGCCGGAACCACTGAGCTAACCCTCTGGCCCCATCCTGTCTTTCTAATACAATACATAACATCAGAATATGAATTTGAAGCAATCCATGTGGCCTCAACAGAGGACAGGACATTCAGCCCTCACCCCAATCCTAGAAACACCTGTGCCCAGAAAAGCCACGTTCAGTCTATGTTAACCCTGTGGGATCCACAAGACTTTTCTGAAAGCGAGATAAGGAAGAGACGAGAGCTTGAGACCCCACGTGAGTGTCTGCATGTTCCCTACACAGTCCCCAGAAACACAAGTCTCTCCGGGCAACATTTTAAAGCCCTGGGCTGTTTAATAAAATGGCAGTTCCACTGATAGTAAGGCTTCACGCTCTTCCTCCTGTGAAAATTTCTGCATGCATCACTTAGATTGAAAATGAAAGGAAGCCCTTAGGCCCAAGCTGCAAACATGGGCTCTTGTAACTCCACAGCAACAAGCTGATAAGAACAGCATCCCCACACATGCAGTCTGTTTTTTTAAGAAATAAACAATAAGTAAATAAAGTTGGATTAAAAGAGCCAAACACCTCCTCTAATCCTTTGTTATTTAATTAAAAATGTTTATCAACTGACTAAAGAGATTACTTAGATTTCCAAACAAGGTGGTAGGTAGATCTCATCAGAGCACTTTGGTTTCATTACATCCCAGACCTTTTCTAAGTAATAATATTTTCTATAATATGCTAAAGTTCTAATGACAGCCACACAGTCACCGGAAGAAAACCAAGATACTGTCAATGGAATTTCCAATGCATACATTTCACAATACTCAGATCTCATGAATATACATGTTCTTAGAACCTTGAAATAAAACAAAACCTAACTTCTCTTTCAAAAAAGTTACTACTTTTTATTTATTTTATATTTTACTACTATTTATTTTATATTTTAATTTACTAAATATTTTATATTTATATTTACTAAATATACTACTATTTATTTTATATTTTAATATTTCCATAAAGAGGGCCAGAGGGTTAGCTCAGTGGTTCCGGCGCCTGCCTCACAAGCGCAAGGTCCTGAGTTCAATCCCCGGTAACCACATATAATGCTGGGCGTGGAGACTCACGCCCACCAACAATCAATACCGCATACCACAATGCCGGGCGTGGTGGCTCATGCCTGTCATCCCAGCACTCGGGAGGCAGAGACAAGAGGATTGCTGAGTTCGCGGCAGCTTGCCTGGGCTCCATAGTGAGCTGAGGGCCAGCCTGAACTACAAAGCGAGACCCTGTCTCAAAAAAAAAAAAAAAAATTCCATAAAGAAATAACACATACCCTCTTAACACATAACCTGCTCTTACAAATGAATATGCCATTGGCCAGGCTTGGTGGTACATTCCTATAATCCCAGCCTGGGCCATGCAGTAGTTCAGACCAGCATAAACTACATGGTGAGATTATGCCTCAGGCCCTACCCGCCAAAAAGAGACAGACAGAGAAAGAAAAAACAAAAGACATACTAAGTACAGAATTAGACATTAAATACCTGCAGCTATTTAATCGTGAGCTAAAACAACAAAAAAAGAACAAACTAAAAAAACAACAAAAGCCAAAAAAGGTGGTGGGTGGAGAGATCTCCAAATTCTATGCAACTTCTGCGTCACTATCCAGAGCCCACAGCCAGCGCTGGGGAGGGGCTGCCTTCAGTCCTCCCGCCAAGGCTTAGGACCTCTGGAGCGAGCGGGAGATGTGAAATGCAGGGCAGTGTGCAGGAGAGACAACACTGCTACCGACGAAGTCCTCTACACGCTCAGGGTCAGGAAGGAGAATCACCAGGTCAAACGTGACAGGTTCTAAGGTACCACACCTTGCAGGACTTCCAAAAACCAACCATTAATAGCTGCCTTAGGAACCTGAAAAGTAAACCTTACTCTATAGCAAAGTCTAGCGAATGTGAGTCCACCTGCTCCGAAGAAGATCTAGGCTGAGTGACTCTAACAGACAGTCATGTGTAAGGTCAGCAAGCAAGTGAAAACGGCCCTTCAGGCTGAGAGACTGAGGCTGGACGATCACAAGTTTGAGTCCAGTCTGGGCAACTGAGTGAGACCCTGTCTCTCAGTAAAAACAAATGTGTTATAGCTGAAGATATCGCTCGGTGCAAAGGCCCCGGGTCAGTCCTAGATACCAAAAGCACCAGCACCACCACCGCTCCTCCCAGCAAGACACTCTGACGGCTTGAGTTGACTCTTGAGGACAGTTTCAGACCAGGTTTTGTCTTCGCACACAGCAAGAAAAGCCAAGTGCCTGAGACAACCTATGAAACAAAGCAAAGAGAAATCCCTCTCTCTTTCTCAGACCCCCTGACAAGACAGTATGCTCTCTGGGCACCAACAGTGGACAGGCAGTCCCTATTTAATATTTTTCCCCTATGAGTATAAAGTTAAGATATACATGGCATAATTTCACTTCATACAACTGCTTCTGAGAATTACCTCCTTCTTGCATGGTTTTGAGTGTCCTTTTATAAACTGACCACTCACTACTGTCTCCATCCAACTAATCTATTTAATATGTACAGTCAGTGCTCTTGATTTGTGGTAGCCAAGGTCTCTAGAGTGACTAAAAACACTGAATTAGTGTACAGAGAAATACTGCTCCTCAGGGAAAGGTGGGGTTGGAATCCTCTAGTGACAACATTTTCATCAACTGATCAACACGTCATCTTGGTTCGTGTACGTTTCCGTGTAAAGGCAGCTCTTACTGACACACACACACTGTTGATTCCTCCGTGGTGAACTCACAGCTAGCGGGACTAGAAGATGCGCCCGAAGAAAGCACACCTAACACGTGCATTGTCTCCAAAGGAGCATGGCAGCCTTCTTGTCTTGGCAGACAGCACTTCAGCACTGTGCCTGGGGCCCATAAGGCACAGCAAAATCACCAACAAAAAGCAGACAAGTGTGGAAAACACGGCACTTTACAGGCCAGACCATAACGTGTGAACGTGTGAGAGGTGACATAAGAGGGCTGACCATGGAGTAAGGTGTTGTTGTTTTACTTCCACTAGGAGACTCGGGTTTACCACTCCACGCACACCAAGAATGACTGGGAAAAGTGCCATTGATGTCAACTTGGAGACCACCCATACATTTTTCTAAGTGGGCAAGTTTAAAAATATGGAGTGTGTGATGGGCATGGATGTCCTGCATTAGGACCACGCTGTCAACTCCCTGATGGCTCGTTACGTTCTTCCTGCCACATCTTAACATCAGCACTGTGGGTACCTGTATTCTGAGCAGCAAGTGCCGGTTGGCATGCTCTAGTTTCTTCTGTCGGTTTTCAAGTTCTTTTGCACGTTGCTGCTCCCGCTGTAACTTTCGGATATAGTCCACGGATGCCTTTAAAATGGTTCCTTTGTTCCAGCGCATGTCACTGTGATGAAAATGGAATAAAATAGACTTCTGTAAAGTCGGAGGCTCAGGGAAAATTCAGCATTCAAAGCATTTCATTTCATCAGATGTAATAATAAGTGCACAGCAATAATAATAGCAATATTCACTATGTAGGCACCATGGGCTGGACATGGTCTATCCATTCTGTTTGCACTGTCTGGCTTAATCCAGATGAGGCCCTTGGTCAGGCAGGGGCATGGTGGAAGTGTTCAAACAGAGACAATTCAATTTGACGTGGGTCCCAGCGCTACCATAATGTGGAGTCAAGACTCAAATTTCGTCTTCTTGATCACACAATCAATATTCTTCAATGCTACCATAAGTAGTTACAGGTTTCTAGGACTACAAAAATTTACTGACTTGGACAGAATGTGCAGTGATAAAAAGAAGTCCTATGGGATCCCACTGCTTGTTTGTCACATCTTTAAATTTTTATCATGAATCATCACAAACAGTTTCTCTAACCTCGCTCTGTATCCGTTGCCTCCGCTACAAACTGATGCCACCTTATGTGAGCAGCTGCACACGTCTGTTACTGAAATCTAAGGAGGTACTCTATATGAATCCATTTTGCAAAGTTCAGAACATGGAGCAAATAATGGAGCAGATGCTGTGTGAACTAATCAACATAACATGTATAGTGGGGGTCTGTCCACAGCACTTACTATGTGCCGAGTATGCTTAGAAGTGTTTTATGATTCATACACTCTTGGCCACAACAGGGAGGTATTAATACGATCTAGTTTTACTGAACAGAAGCTAACACACACAGAGGGGAAGAGGTTTTGCCCAGATTACAGACCTGGGAGGTGGCAGACCCAGGTAGTCGAGAGAATCGGCCTCAGGCTTTCCTCTTCCAAGCCCCTACATCCTTCTTTCCCCTATGTGAGTCCTCAAAACAACTAGACTACCTGGGAATATTTTCATGGTCCTTTTTGCAGCAGATGAGAGAAATAAAGCCCAGGACCATAAATAGCTTCTCCAATGTCAAAACACTAGCAAGAGACTGTTCTGTAAGTCCAGCCCAGGTAGCCAGAATTTGGTGCCTCTTAGTAAGCAATACACCTGCAATATACTGCATATGAGAAAATTAAGACTATCACTAACATGTAGGTAAAAGTACTCTGAAAATTTTAGAGCACTCCAGAGAAAACGATAAAGAACAATCTATGTATATGTAAAAATGTTTATATTGTTTGAAATTAATCGGAGCTCTTATAATTTTCATTATAACGATGACAATAGCAATACAAGGTAAAAACAAGAACTCTGATGCATGGAAAACCATCTACTTCATCATCTCGAACAGCTAAGTGCAGATCAGAAATACCAGGTGACATGTGTGAATGGTGGGCCACTGAACCAAGCCACCTAGTAACTGGTCCTTCTATGGGTTGGAATAAAGAACAAAACACAAGTTCTCTGAGGAGAGGGACAACTATAGCCCCCAGAAAATGCCCTGAGGTCTCAGCACCAAAGATGGTAACCCAGAGAAGTGCCCTGAGATACCCAGAGAGGGCACACAGAACCAACAGAACAGAAACTTGAGCAATTAGAGAGAAAAAGTTATCTAGGCCTGGAAGGTGAGAAATCAGAATTGAAACATTCAAAGAAAATAACCACTTCAAGTTTTAATTAGTCATTATCTTGAGGTTGACCACCTTGTGAGGCTCAGTCAAACATGTCTCTGGGCTAAGAGAGACGGTTTTCAAACTTCTTTTTTAATAACGAGAGTAATCTTTTTTTTTTTTTCATACAGAAGCATACAGAGAACCACAATATAATAAGAAAATCAACCAAAGCAGACTTGCTCTGATGTAAGTGAGGGTTTGGGGCTGAGACCCCTACCAGTTAGAACAGGTCTCCATTGCAGCCCTACACAGCATTCTGAAACTTAGTGAGGGAAATCACCACACAGATTATAGTTTGTTTTATCTTAAAACAATGCCTTCACTGAAAGACCACTCTCACTTCAGATTATAAACACCTAAGTATTCTAATATAATGGAGAAAGAAGATATGCAAATCCAAGCTTTCACCACAGCCCTGTTACTCTATGTTACTAAAGAGATTCACATGCTACAGTTTTAAAAGAATATGCTAAAAAGTGAAAGCTGATAAAGAACAGGAAAATGGGAATTCAATTTCAACTATCATGCAAGATTGACTATAGGAAATGAAGGTCACAGCCCTTTAGTGGGATAAATTTGTGCTGCAGAACTGAGAATTTGAATATTTCCAGTTGGCAAATGCCTTTCTTTGAAACCTAGGAAAGCCAAGTGTCGAAGATGGAAATTGTGCTTGCATATATTCATCAAAAGCACCTCACAAAAGGTAATAGTTTTATTTTATTTTGCTACAAATTCCCTGACAATAATGTGAACAGCAAATTTAATAAGCCTTGCATGAATAATGCTTGATTGCACCTTTACATTTTATTAGATAGCTAAAAGGTCATATTCATAGGCTAATTTCATAGAACGCCTGTGGGGGTCATTAAAATGTATACATTCCCTTATCCCCACCTCAAATGGGCCAATTTCTAATGGATAAAAATTGTGTATTTGTTGTCCTTTTTGCTGACACTGCAAGTAACATGAAGCAGTAAGGAAGAGTTGAGAAAATTATCTTTATAGCTTTTATCTCTAAGATAGGTAGAGGGAAACAAAGGCTGAAAGCCAAATTAGCTAACTTGTACTTAATAAAGAGGATTAACAATTACCCTTATTTCCTAGATTGGGAAAACATACAAAGGCTATGCAAGTTTTCATAAAAAAAAAAAACTGACCTTCTGTCAGTTGAATACCATTGAATTTGAAGTTCCCAATGTGTTCTGCTCATCAGTGGCTATTTAGAGATATCGTTACAAAGCAAAAGGCACACAGTGTATAAATCTAAATCTTGTACTATGTGAATATTAAGGAATTTTTTAAAATAGCTTGGAATTTGTCTGCCCAGAAATCTCAGATTTCAGAAAGCTGACTTCCTCACACTCAAAAGAAACTGTCTAATGTCCAGGAATCCTTTTAGACAGTTTGGTGCACTTCTCTTAAAATTTTACTTGGATGAAATTAACTAAAAGAAAGGTTTAAGAAGTATTTAGAAAAAAAGGGCCAAAGAGGGAGGAGCAACTTCTTCACTCCAGCTTTTATAACTCATTTTTTGCAACATATGAGAAAACATAAAGGTACAAAAAATATACGATGCAGATTAATATGCAATTGTACTCACGGATCATTTGACTTGGGAATCAAAGTACCTAGTTCTTTAATGCGGTCATTTATGTTAAATCTTCTTCTTCGTTCAACTTCAAGAAAAGAGCACAGGAAAAGGCTATTAGTAACGGCTCCACATGTGCATTTAGCACATCTCATTAGAGGCATGTGCACATGCTCGTCACCAGGTCACGACAGTGTAAGTCTGAGGCTGTTTTTCCCCTTTCTAACTGTGTTTTTGGAATTGTGCTTACAGCACTTTAGAAAATGAGCTGTCTCTGCAGAGAGCTCTGCCATTTACCAAGGATTTAGATACACAATTTCTCATCTGATCCTGTAATGGTCTGAAATCAGATTTCCAGTCCCCAGTTACAAATCACCTTAGAGATACGGAGTACACATAGGGGAGAGCAAGGGAGGTGGGAACAGCTGGGACTCAAGCCTGAAACTACACAGAGGGGCCCAGGAAACAAACACTCCACAGAGGGAGGCAGTGAACTCCTTTGGCTGTGTAGGCCAAGTGCCAACACAGAGGGTACTGTCATATAGCTACTTATACAACCAGATAGAAAACAAACTTCCCACGTATTTCTGATGAAATTCAAAAAAAGTTATCTTTTCAAAGTTTTTTTTACAATGCCAATCAAAATTAATTATGATACTAAAATTTGAATTTTATATAATTTTCATGTGACAACATATTACTCTTCTTTTGGTTTCCTGTAACCATTTAAAATTTAAAAATAATTCTTAGCTCATAAGCATACAAAAAACCCTGCTCTAGCCTAGCACTGTCCAAAAGGAATGTAACACACATGATCCATGTGATCTAAAATTCTCTTATAACAAATAGAAAAGAGAGATGAAAAAAGTGAAGTTAACTTCAATACTTTATTAAAACCATTATATGTAAGCCATTATAATTTTAGCAGATAATATCAAAATTTATAAACTATCCCAGCATTCGGGAGGCAGAGGCAGGAGGATTGCTGAGTTCCAGGCTTGTCTGGGCTCCATAGTGAGCTCAGAACCAGCCTGAACTACAAAGCGAGACCCTGTCTCAAAAAAAAAAAAAACAGATTAATCCGTATCTTTTGGTGGAAAGCCTCTCACACCAGGAACAAAAATGGGATTGCAATACCATTAAGAGTAAAAACTAATGACCCCTGTACCTAGCAAGTCTGCTTCTTAAGAGTTAACCTAGAGAAACAGCTCTCTTGGCACAAAAAGGCAAGTATGTGATGTCTGCTTGACAATTTTTTTATAATCAAAAACAGTAGAAACAGTATAAATACACAATAGTAGAGGAATTGCTAAATATTAAAAAGTCATGGAATACTATAGAGTACCTTTAAAAATAGATGTAGGATTCATATAGCAAGAGGTCTATAGAACCAACTTTTCAGTTAAAAAAAGAAGGTGCAGCAAGCGCAAGGTCCTGGGTTCGATCCCCGGTAGCCACATACAATGCTGGGCATGGAAACTCACGCACACCAACAATCAATACCGCATACCACAGTGCCGGGCGTGGTGGTTCACGCCTGGAATCCCAGCACTCGGGAGGCAGAGACAGAAGGATTGCTGAGTTCGAGGCTTGTCTGGGCTATATAGTGAGCTGAGAGCCAGCCTGAACTACAAAGCGAGACCCTGTCTCAAAAAAAAAAAAAAAAAAAAGAAGGTGCAACAGAATATGAGCAGCATGACACGTTTTGTGTTAACACACACACACAACAGTGTTTGTTATTTTTTATATGTGCACAGGTCTATTCTTAAGAATATGGAGGGCCGGAGATTTAGCTCAGTGGTTCCGGCGCCTGCCTCGCAAGTGCAAGGTCCTGAGTTCGATTCTGGCAACCACATACAATGCTGGGGGTGGTGACTCACGCCCACCAGCAATCAATACCACACACCACAGTGCCGGGCGTGGTGGCTCATGCCTGTAATCCCAGCACTCAGGAGGCAGAGATAGAAGGATTGCTGAGTTCGCGGCAGCTTGCCTGGGCTACATAGTGAGCTCAGGGCCAGCCTGAACTACAAAGCGAGACCCTGTCTCAAAAAAAAAAAATGGAAAAGGTCAAGAACATCTAATTGAAACAGTGCATATGCCTGAGGATTCAAGAAAAACCCTGCCCTGTTTCTTGTTTTTTCTTTTTGTTTTGTTTTTTGTTTAAATGAGGGTTAAGTGTTTATGTAGGACTTGCCTATATTCTCAATAATAAATTTAGGAAAAAAAGAACATGAGATTGTGAGATGAGAAATCCACAAACTATTTCCTTCCTCCAAGTTTTATCCTTATTTATACTGTGCGGCTTCACCTGCGTACATATTAAATATAAACTTAAGTTTTCAGAGGAAAAAATTAAAGACTTAATTAAGAGTAAATTAAAAATGTAAAAAATAGTTCAAGTGTTATGGAAGTTTTAAAAATGACAGGTAAAATCAGAAATATGGGGGCAACCTCACTCATTTTCTTCCATTCAGGGCTATTTCTTTTTTTTTCTTTTCCTCCTTTAAAATCTCACTGGAAAAGGTGATCCCACAATCCCCTTTTGCTAATAAGTTCCAGTGCAAACAACACTCATAACTGGGTAGCTGGGGATCGAGTCTCCCTCTCAGAAAAAAAAATCCACAACTGTAAATAAAGCAAAAAGTGAAGAAAAAACTTAAGAAACTGCAAACAACTTTACATACGGAATTCAGTGTGATCTGAACTAAAGTATACATCTTTGTTTCTCTGATACACAATTTTCTTACATGAAATATATCTTTACCAACTACAGAAATCAATTTTCCTCCATTATTTCTGGAATGCTTTTTGTTTCATGAAGGAACAGTAACTTCAATATCTCATGTCATGAGCATAAGTAAAACCAACTTACTCAAGTTGTGATTGTCCTTTTTTTGCCTCTCTTTAGCCAGTGCTCTTGCTTCCGATTCTGTGGGAAAAATACACGCTGTGCACGTGAATGAAGTAATTAGATATTAGAACCATTAAACTGATACAGCAACATAAACTACAAAGCATCTTATTTTCTAAACATATGGAAGCTTGTTTACCAGATTCTAAGTGAAACTATGATTTTTAAAGACGATTAACTTTTTAAAAACTTGTACTTTTTCAGAATCAACACAGATCAAACAGATATAATAACTCAGTTTCCACAAACTAGTAAAAGACCAGTGGAACAACAACACATTCTGGTGCTAACAAGAATAAAATAAATAACCAGAAAACTACACAACTATGTCACTGATACTTCATTATCAAAACTCAAATTTTCCAGGTGAAATAATTTTTCAGAGTTTTATGCAACAGCTTTGTAAAACACTGACATGGAAACTGGGTAGAAAAGCTCCCACGTGGACCTTCAGTCTCAGACCGGTTCATGGAAATGAACTCAGTTTTTCAAAACTTGAAAGCAGAATCAGACTTTAAGGAGAAAAAAGTTCTGCTTTAATTAATTAATTAATTAATTAATTAATTAATTAATTAATAAGAAACAGCTTTCCCGACTTAGTTTAGGAGGGTTTCCTTCACTGTGGTCCTGAACTAAGTATTTTAAAGTCGTAATTCATTTCTTCCTGATACTGACTTCCTTTGGTTGGACACTCTTTTTTTGTGTGTGTGTGGTACTGGGGATCAAACTCGGGTCCTTGTGCGTTCAAAGTTGGCGCGGTACCACTTGAGCTAAATTCCCAGCTCTGGACACCATTTTTAAAAATTAATTAATTGATTAATAGATTGATTTTTGTGGAACTAGATTTATTTTAGGACCATGCGATTGCCGGGCAGGAGGAGGCGCCACTGTACTACCTCCCGAGCCCCAGACACCCTTTTTTGTTAAACTGTCAGAATCTGCTAGAACAAAATCATTTAATGACTGTTGGGAGAAACTATTTACTAGTCTGTTGAGTCTATAAAAATATAAATAGGGTCAGGGTACAGAGGCATTTAGTGGCCATTCCACTTGAAAAGTTCTATTTTCATGGTAGTTCTTGTGAGATCTCTGTTCTAAGAGATTACTACTTTTTACCTTGTAGAGAACAAAGTTAAACACAACAAAGCATCTTGCTTTATCAGGGATGGTATTCAGAAAGCTCTTCTTTTCTCCCGTCTCCTCCTTCTCTCCCTCCCTCCATCTCTCACTCTTTCTTACAGTTCTGGGACTGAATCTAAGATCTTTGTCCTGAGCCACATCCCCCGTCACTAGGTTCCCCACGCTGAGGACACACTTGCAGTCCTCTGCCTCAGCCCCCTAGCATGCTGGGGTTACAGGCAGGCAGGGATTACATTTTAGAAGTAAAACATGAAATATTATATTGCATGGGTGAAGAGGGCACCAGATAGTTCTGGCTTATCTATTTTATAATTTTGTTTTTCTTCTGGGATATAAAAACAGCAGGCATGTCAACATGTAAGAAACAGATTTAACCTTTTCCTATGGTAGGTTTAAGTGCGGGTCAAAGGAAAATCCAACCAGGGTACTCACATACTCAGTGAGTCTTTGGCTCAGCGAGAAATATAAATGTCAGCTCAGTAGAAACATTGACAGATGAAAGTGCCGCCTGCCAGCCCCGATTCCAAGGACACAGTATTCACAGAAACAGTGGCTACATGTGTATAGCAAAGGGTCCTGACTACCAGGATCTCAGGATATACTGAAAACCAGGAGTTTTAAGTATAAATCTTCCATCTTAAAAATATTGTGTGATGTTTTCATGACTGCAGATACCTAAACAAACATGTCCATGAATTGGAGGCAGGAGACATTACTGTATCAGCAACTCTGCCTAACGAGGAAAGGTTTTCCACTGAAGACTGGCCAGGGACACGTCTGTGAGGAGCTTACCTGTGAGCTCTCTTTTTATGTTGGGAAGGTTGGCCGGGCACGAGTTGCTGATGGTGAGGCCTGGGGGCGGCAGACCCTGGTTACCATAAAGGTCAATCAAGTTTCCAGAGACGGGCAACTAGAGAGAGAAAGGGATAAGAGCAGAAATGAACCACTGGATAGTTCCATGTCTTTCAGATAAAATCCACATCGTATGCTATGCTTTATTAAAGGAAAAGGATTTTCCATAAAGAGCCATTTTTTGAAAATGGGGAAATATGAGATACTTGCTATAAGAGTTGCACGTCCTTCTCAGTGAAGGACAGGAAAGGACAGAATTTCACACCCAGGAAATCTATTACCCAGCTTATGAGTCTATTTTGAACATGGAGATGATGGATAATGTGGAAAATGCCTTTCCTAACATTGGTAGCATACAGCAAAAGTTTAGTTATTATTGTAAAGTGCAATTCTAAGATAACCATTTTCAACTGAATTTCTCATCAACTTTAATTCCTTACAATATTTTCCTCTCTCTTCTACTCTTTTTTGTAAGGAAAAGCCATGAAAAATGTTTTCTTTTTGGAAAGGAAATGATTTCCTTATTGCTAAAGAAAAGGTTGGTTTCTGTCAAACTGAAATTTTTCACAGAGCCACAAGAGGGAGCCCACGGACTTCAAGTAGGAAAAAAAGTACTGCTTTAAATACCAGAAATAGCTTTCCTAACTTAGTTTAAGAGGGTTTCTTCCTCTGTGGTCCTGAACTATTTTAAAGTCATAAATTCATTTCTTCCTGACACTGACCCCCTTTGTTTGGACACCCATTTTTAAAAATTAATTAATTGACTGCTTTTTGTGGAATAAGATGGAACTCAGGACCTTGCGATTGCCGGGCAGGAGGAGGCGTCCCTGAGCTACCTCCCCAGCCCCAGACACCCTTTTTTTATTAAAAGATCCCATTTTTCCCTCTTCTCAGACCCTGAAATAAAGTTCTAAATATTCATCCTAAAGAAAATGTTAAGCACCCTTGCTACTTCTTCTGCAAACATCATTTTCAGACTCAAATAAGCCCTACAACTAAAGAACCCAGACAGGTTAGACTTTGTCACCTGTCCTTCCTCCATTTGATTATTGGCTCTAAATTAAACTCTACAAGTGGGAAAAGTAAATTCAGAAAGCAGTTCAATGTAGTTAAAACATTTAGAGACCACAAGATATCCAACAAAGATTGCTTTTAACATGCAGTTGAATAATCCTTATCTAAAATGCTTGGGGGTGTTTTGGATTTTGCTCCCCTCCCTCTCAATTTAGAATATCTGTATGTGCAGAGTGGAGCATCTTGGCAACAATGTCTGTGTCTGAAGATGAGATTGGCTTTTTTTCATCTGCACCTTCTACACACAGCATGAAGTTACTTTTATCTCTCTTTAGTGCACCTGCCTTTGACTGGAACTTGAACTGCAGAATTCTCCACCTTGAATGAAACGCTCCCCGCACTAAGGCCCAGCTGAAGAGATGGGGCAGGGCGGTGGACCCGAATAAGACGCTGCCTGGCCAAGGCTAAACTAACACTGCCTCTGAGGACATCAGGAGGGCCAAGGAAGACAGTCCGATCTGTAGGACCCGACACCCTACTACGCTCCTTGCCAAAGGCAGCAACCCCACTCCACACACATCAGTAAATACATACTGTGCGAACTTAAAATGTCCTTGGACTACATTTCAAGCCCCTCCAGTCATGGAACTGATGAAAGTGATGTGATTATTAGCTATCATTTCATTAAGTTGTTCTATTTGAAACAGGTCACTTTCTCAGGGTCAATTCGCTCTCTATGTGGTCAAGTTTTTTTTCTCATCCAACTTAGCACAAAGTGAAAGACGTTTCCTTGTTTCAACATATCACTGGGAAGTGCCAGAAAGACCAAAGTTATAAAGTTAAAGCTGCTCTGATTGTGATTTCTGGTAATGGTAATGCCTCCCAAATCTAGAGCTTTACTTTCCGGAGTTTTAGATTTCAGCAAGACTTGCACCACTGAATCAAGAATGTAACTTGAAAATTTAAAGCAGTAAGCTTAAAAAAGTTGTTTCCTTTGCTCTAGAAATACAAACTACATATGGCCTCATATGTAAACTGAATACAAAACATGCAATTGCATTACTACGATGATTAGTTGGGGTTAAGTGACAGGCAAGCCATAGGTAGAGCTAGCTGTAAAACCAAGCTTCTAGATCATCAATGCACTCTAACCATATACCTAAAACGAAACTTCTGCAGGAGGAGAACACATTTTCTAACCATACTCTGAAGGAAGATTGTAAGTATACTGCACATACGGTTAATAAACTCAGAGTGTATGTGTAACAAAGGATTCTAGGTTTAACTTTGGGTTTCAGCGTAAAGAAAAGGAAAAAGATTCTGTGGTATCAAAATAACACCTTTGGAACTAAGAAAGAGGAAGAGATATTTTCCGTAAAGATAACAGTTCTGTATCTTTTCTGGTGTTTATCTAGAATGTTAACCTGACGGACAAGACTTTAGTTCCAGAGCACCAGAGCAGGGAGGACTGTGTCTTCACCCAGGCTGGGGATCTAAATTGTGTTCTTCAGCATTCAGCTCCACCAATATGAATGTTTTTCCAAGTAAATGATAATTGTAAAATGTTATTATTTTTTTCTCTCTGGATGGTCCCCTTTTCTGAATATCAATTGTGCGCTGTGAACACAAGCAAACTAGGACTTTTATTCTTTGTTTGTGATGATACAAGAGGGCCCTTGTATTCTCAGAACAGTTATTTCTAGACTTTGATTCCCTTAGGATAGTTTCCTCTCTAAGTGTTCCTTCCACATTTTTTTTAAGTAGTTAACTTGAAATAAAGCATTTCAAAGAATCAAAGAAAAGGGAGAAATGCTTACCATGAAGGACATTCAATTTAAACTTTACTGTGGGCCAGAAAATTAAAATGTGAACAGGTTTAGTGGCTGGACTATTTAATTTTAACAACTAAAGCATAATTTTATAAGGAATAGGAGCCGGAAACGAGCTGGAAGTGAGAGTTTAGCATAGCTGGAGCTGTTCTAAATGCCTCTTGTGTAATCCCAGCACTCAGGAGGCAGAGACAGGAGGATTGCTGAGTTCGAAGCTTGCCTGCGCTACATAGTGAGCTCAGAGCCAGCATGAACTACAAAGTGAGACCCTGTCTCAAAAATAAAATAAAATAAAATAAATGCCTCTTGTGGGTTAATTCTTTACATCAATTCTACTGCAGCAGATGTGATCATTATCCCCACTTTATTCATAAGGAAACTGAGGCAGAGAGGTCAAATGACTCAACGTCCAGTTCAGAGATTTTGCTTCTATCTCTGTGATACTGTTTTTCCTCTAACAGCAAAAATGATGCAAGTTTTATGCTAAGAAGACTACGATAAGGCAACACTAAACTTTTTCCAATCTCAGGATACAGATGAAGCGTGGAGGCTGGGACAGTGATTTCTGGGAATGTCTGTCTAGAAGCTAACTCAGCTCTGCCCAGGGAATCTTTGCCATCCGGGAATTCCAGAGGTGGCCTGTCTGCTCCTCACCGAGCCTTCCCCACGTAAGGGCTATAGGAGCCCCTCTTGCTCAGTGTCACAGGAAGCACAGATGGCCTTGGCTGGCTACAGCACCTCACACAGCAGGAGTTTAATGCAGATGTCCAGGTAAAACCATATGATGAAAGAACCACATCTCACTGCTCACGCAGACTGACCTAGGACACACAGGTACCTTTCTGAAGAGAGAGACGTGCACAGGCCACGACAACTGTCTTTGCAAGTGGTGACATGTAGAAAAGTTTTTAACAAGCTGGGGCCCGTGTTGGAACTCACACCCTCACTGTGGGGATCCCTTTCCATACATATTATATGAGCTATTGTAGAGTACATAAAATAATTATTTGCCAGATGAGGAAACACAGGACTTGAAGAAGCTAAGTAACGTGCAAGGGCACAGAATAAATGGCATGCTCAGGATGTGAATGAGCTCTGGTCCTCACTCTTCAATTCCATATGCCGTGTTTTACTGTTTCCCCAAGTCCTTAGTGGGGGCTTCCAAACAGCTTGGTGCTTGGTTTTTTGTTGGGAATATGAAAACTATGCAAGAGATTAGTGTAGCTAGTTCTCAGTTGGATTAGATGACTTCAAATGTCCTCACACTGCAAAGCCAATGGACAAAAATCAATTTTTATGAAATCACATCAACTTCATAATTCTCTTGCGTATGTTAAGACACCCATTTGATGCCTCTGCCAAAAGACCACGCTCATGCTGAGGTTCTTTTGAGGTGACAGGGTCCTGCCTGGGAAGCAGACACGGTAAACTGACCCATGTCTTTTTGTATATTTATTAGCTTTGTAGCGCAGGCTCCTGTAGTGGTCGACTCCTGTCCATCCTGGGGCTCTGGCTGTTGACAAGCACAGTAGGAACTCCTGGGACGCAGCAAGTTGGAAGCAAAGGGCTCCACAGAAGCTGCCGAAAGGTTCAAAGATGGCTGGGAAAGTCTGACCCAGGGACACATACCAGGTTGCACATCATTCGGTTCTTTCAAAATCAGGAGGTGAGTGTAAGTGGGTAAGATACAGATCACAATCTTCTGCAAGAAGCTGTTTAGATGCTCAAGTAAATGAACTTAAAGAACCATACCATAATGGAAAAGAAATGCTAAATACCAAAATTCAATTTACTGACAAGTTTAGTGTAAATAAGTAAAAGCTATAATATGTCTTGGTTGAGGGACTTTATTATTGGAAATTGGTACTTTAAAAACTTTTACTATGGTGAAAACACACAACATAAGATTACCTCAGGGATGCATCCCAGCTTGACTGAGAATTATTGCATGGACTAAGTAATACTTGCAACAAGACTCTGATAAAATGGTAATGTAAGACAAACATAAGGAACAGGAGAAAATAAAAATGCAGGCAAGGCTGTAGAGACATTTAGAGACAAATGAGTAGTGTAGGAGAGCACCGTAAGTAACACTCAAGTTCCTAACTGGTTTATCATATAAAAGGGGAGAGGCTTTGTGCTGAACAGCAGCCGATCAGAACAGCCCTGTGAACGGCAGGGTCCACAGTAGTCTCCATGACTGCGGCCTACTGCTGGGCATCAGTCGTGAGGGACAATCAGAAGGTCCAATGAGCAAAAGGAAGTACACAGAGCTTTATCACAGTGTCTCTGACAGACTCGTGAAAAATTCTTAACCTCTGATCTCAAATTCACTTATCTGTGAACCTCAAATATTTGCCTGTTTTATTATTAATAAATCTGTTAATGAATCGGATGCAAAAACAAAGAGGTTAAGAAAAATAAAAAGACAGAGCACTGGAAATATCCCAAGATTATCTTTTAAAAAAAAAGTCATTAAGTGCTCGCTTTGGCAGCACATATACTAAAAAAAAGTCATTAATATAGTACCGTGTTTGCCACTTGCAAGGCAGGATCCATCAAGCCCAGGATTTCTTCATTATAGCTTGACTCCAGGCTAATGATGTCATCAATTACATCATCCATCTGGAAGAGAGACAAATAAAACAGTGTAAAGCAATATTAAAAGAGAAAGCCACGGTTCTTTCTTACTTAAAGCAATAATGCTCTTGAGTTAGGCTTTAAAAAGTAAATGTTCTCTTTCCACTAAAAGAAAAATATTACTGAAGAGTATTAACGCTGTTGCAGCCAGCATTTGAGCAATCACCAGGTGTCCAGAACTGCTATTCCTGAACCTACGGATTTCCACGGGCTAAAGTGGTTTTTTTGTTGTTGTTGCTGTTTTGTTTTGTTTTTTGAGACAGGGTCTCACTTTGTAGTTCAGACTGGCCCTGAGCTCACTACGTAGCCCAGGCAAGCCTCGAACTCACAGGAATCCTCCTGCCTCTCCCTCCCAAGTGCTGAGATTATAGGCGTGAGCCACCATGCCCAACACTGAGACACTGTGGTATATGGTACTGATTGCTGGGATTACAGGTGTGAACCACCACGCCCAGCATTGTGGTATGTGGTACCGGGGATCGAACTCAGGACTTTTTATTTGGGAGGCAGATGCTGGAATCGCTGAGCTAAATCCCCGGCCCCTAAGGTGCCCTGACAAAACCCTAACAGACAGGCACGGTAGTATGGAATGTATACGGTGACATCATGAGAAATGTCTTGTTAAGGTCACACAGTGAAGCAGGAGGAGGACAAGCTGTGATTTCACTCATGCCCTAAAGTGCCGTGAGCTGCCTACTCTAAATAGGAAAGAACCGGGCAACACCACCTTGAACGACAGCTATCACTTCTTTTTTTTTTTTCTCCTCATCCCTTTTCGGAGGAAGAGAATGGAAGATAATCAAGCTATCTGGTTCCATCAGCTGTGTGGACAATGGCTCCCATGCCACTGGCGGCCTGCATTGATTGTACAGTGACTTGGAAAGCAAATGTCTCCTGTGTGGCTTCCAACATGTATGGCGCTCCCCAGGGAGGACACAAGGCAAGATGATCATTACGGTCTTAGGGCCGACATTTCCACTAGATCAATTTTATTCCTGAAGTATCAAATCACTAGTTATGTTAATAAACAAAGGTGATTACATGTGCATTGAAGCAGAAGCGAAGACAAGTCTGTGAAAACATCTCTTTGTAAACACTGTACACATATGAGCTGTTTGTGTTTGGCTCTAAAGGACGCTTCGCAGGTACATCATGAAATCTCAAAACTCTGAGGGACACTCTTCTGTCTCTTTCTGCCCTTCCCATAAAAAGGTGAGGCCCAACCTAACAGAGTGAAGTTGGAGTCATGATTCTTCTACTTTCTGGATTAAAGGAAAGGCTTGGGATGTAGCTCAGTGGTAGAACATTTGCCTAGTGTGTGTGGGGACCTGGGTTCTATCCTCAGTGCCACAAACAAAAAAGTGAATGAGGTTAAGGGCCAAGTCTCCACTCATAAAAATCCTCATTGTACCCATCTAAAAAATGGGGGTTTACAACACTACTTCTAAATAAACCATACTATAGAGTCAGTGTCAGAAAAACAGGAAGCTGCCTAAACTAAAAATAAAGAGTGGGTAAAGTGATCCCTGAGAAGAATAACTGGCAGACAGTTTTGAATAACTGCTAATATACTCGAAGGTTCTATTTGTAGGTACACCATTTTTGTTTTAATAAATAATTTTTGAATTGAGTTAATAATAAGTAGAAAAACAGGTCAGAGACTTATGAACAATCTTTGTAAAATTTTCACTTTATTTTAGGAAAATAAAAATAGTAGGTTTACTGTGATATTCAAATAATTTTTTTCTCTTTTGTTAAAAGTAATACAAATTGATGCTGGAATTATACCACATAAGAAATATTCTACATGGTAATATAAAAAATGTAGAAAAGCAAAAGGGAGAATTTTTTACTGCTTTTATTATCCCTTGCATATCCGTACCCATATAATGTATTTATTAACTGTAGAATGGTTCATGCATTAAATAGGATGTTATAAAAAACATTTTAATTACTAGGGAAAATATTATATATTATTAAACAGATAAAGTTTTCAAATATATGCTTCATGAGATTTGTTTATAAAATAATATACAGATCTCACATTTGATATATAAATAAAATACAACATTTAATATATTATTTACTAAAGTGTATATATTTTAAGTACTTCTTAATGACTCAAAATATCTTAGAAGAAAAACATTTAATGTCCCTAGTAATCATTTCATCCTTAGCTACTATGAAGAAAATGGCTCTGTTCATAGCATTCCCTATTTTTAAAAAATCAATGGGATGGTAAAAAAAAAAAACCTTAAATCATCAGCAAAGTGTGATAAGCCACAAATATAGATTCTCATTACAAAGTGTTACATCCTGGGGCTGCTGAGTCATTCAGTACCTGCATACACGATGCTCGTGAATGGGTGTTCATACTCGGGCACTCGCTCTCTGCCCTGTTTTGCTCTTCAAATTTATAGAATCCCTGCAAAAACATAAGCAGAGAAAGCCCATGGCATGGATTTGCAAGTTATTTTTCAATGACATATTCACACGAGGCTGATGGTGCAACAAGATCAACCAAGCTTTCAAACAAATCACAATCCGAACAAGAGACAGAATAATGAAGGAGGGCATTGTGTTATCATGCTAGATGACAAATATGTACAGAGAAAAAGGGTGTTTGGTTCGGGCATGGGGAAACAACTTTGTTCCTTTGGTGATTGAAATTGACGGAACTTTAAAAGTCATCTCTGAATGCACAGAAACATTTCAGAGTCTATAAAACTACTAAAATGAAGTTCATCATCTCATAATTTGGAAATATTAGGCATTATATCACAACTCTCCTCTCAGGTACTTTTATGGTCCACATTTTGATTCTGCGACTAAAGATCTATTTGAGTCTTGTCTCCAATCCAGCCATTACCGAAGCAGATTTAACGGGCAGCAGCACTTTTGTTATGAAACTCAACATATTCAGCAATTAAACCTCTGCTTCTATGTTAAAGCCTCAGGAGGTGTATTATTCAAATCTGTCCACATACATTCCATACTTTTTCTTTTTTCAATCTAAGGAGAAATAAAATAAGGTTCTAGACATTCACAACAAGCGGAACTTCTAAACCGCCTGTCCCACACCTTTTCTATTTTTGCTTTTCCTTTTCCACCTCCCCTTCTCCTCTCTCTGCATTTTCACTACTTCCTAAACTGCAAGGCATGGAAGGGAGAGGGGGGCTCAATAATGAAGCAGAAGCACCTCAAGAAAGCCTCTGCTGAGACCAGGGTAGGTCTCCCGTCCCGTGAACTACACCAATAGCCCAGCGACATGACATGGACAGCCACATGGGCAAACTGGGAACGGAGGGTGGTGGTTGTGGACAGGAGGACAAACTAGAGTCCATAGTTAAGAGCAGGAAGAATATCAACAGACAGTTACTGAGTGTAAGAAAACAGGAGAGGAGAGGAGAGGAGACATCAATTACCTCTTTATCACAGTTGGAGTTAAGTGTGAGCATAGCCATGGGGCTGTTGGGCGCGCTGCTCCCCGGCACCGGTGGCATGACATGATCGCCAGGCTGGTTTGGACATGGCAAGCTCAGGACTTGGTTGGCATGTTTATTTGCTAAAGTGGTAGAAAGGTACTGCTTTACCTGCTGCCTTTGGGCTTGCTGTATGTGGTACTTGGTGGGGTTTTCAAGGTGGGTCTGCACCTGAACATAGCCACAGAGGGAAAAGAAGACAGTGTCGTTATTTTGCATATTGGGCGACTCTTCCTGCAGGTCTTACACTTGACTCTGACTAGTCTGCCAGCACAATAAACTGCCCTGAAAGGCACAGGGCATGCTGTTAACAGAGTCTGGTATTACTAAAAAGTTACAAGTCTCACATCTAGGATTTGGGGTAATGTTTTGCCCTATTTTATTTCTCTACAAATTAAATGGGCAACTCTTTCAAACCTTGTGACCTTCTCCTGTCAAAGCATTAAAAGTTTGCAATTGTAGGGCAAAAGTGTCCCCAGCACACCTGAAAGGGTTTAGTGGGATAGGAACTGCAATCTCCAAGACGTGTAATTCAATTTATCTCACTTCATTTCACACACAGAATGGCTTTATATGAAATGCACACGCGCACGCATGCACACACAGCAAAAAATTATGACGAACTAACTATAAAACAGTTGTAGAAAACAAAACATTTCCATGTTTAAATCAATTAGTTGTCAGTTAATTCCCTCCCTTCCATTTGAACATGATTATCCAACATTTTAATTACTAAAGAACTCGACGGAAAAAGCAACTCCACATTAAACAGTTTCCTTCAAACACAAAACACTCATACGCAAGTGTTTTTTAAAGCCCTGACTTTTAATAAACCACCAGGATATTTTTTCCTCTTTTCTTATAAACATCAATATAAAATTAAATTTTTTCAAAACTAATGACACTCAATTTAAAGTAGTTTTATCTTTGACAAACAATTTAATCTTATGAGCTATGAACAGGAACTAATGGAGAAAGCACACCCACATGTTAGGGAAATAAATTCTAATATTCACTCTATTCAAAATTATACTGAATTACTTTTTATGGCACCAGACAGTAGTCAGCATTAAATGAGATTTGCACTTCTAGAAAATAGTTTGCTGATTACAGTACCACTAAAAAGGTGAATTCAACAATTTATTCCATTAGATTTCAGAAACCAAACATGAAGAAGAAGAAACCTCACCTGATAGTGATTATATTCTAGCATTTCCAGCATAGCAATGCTTAAGGTAGCCCCAATCCAAGGAGAAACTGTAGGCTATTCCTCCTTCTACTTCCTGTAATTCCAATTCGCAGACTGGCTGGCATAGAGAAGGCACTCACTATAAACAAGGTATCCCGAGACACCACCGGAAACTTTATCACAGCAGCCCCGCTTATAATAACCTAAGCTAATTAGTTATGCATGTAAAAATTTCATTCTCTCAAGGGGCTATTTCTTGGGAAGCCCTACAAGTTTGGTCTTCAATATTGATATCATTTTACCCCCCACCCTCGCTTGACGTCATGCTTTCTTTCATAAATATAAAAGAACCTTTTTAAGAGATGAGCTATCACAGTCAAACTCACTGTCAGATCAAGGCCGATTCACTATTCATCTTTAGTTCCAGTGGTATTAATAGACAATGGTATTTCTCTTTCAGCAATAGGTTCGGGCTGGATGCCCCCTTTGGAGGAGACACTCCCTGCAAGCTACTGTCACACATCAGATTTTTCTAATGGCCGAGTAACTGCCACTTCTGAGTGCAAGGCTATCTCTTCACTGAAAACTACTCTAGGCTGAATGTTCAAGTTCCTGTGCCTCAGTTTGCAACCCCGACTCCGTAAGCACTTTATTCTTAGCTAGGTGGACATGTGACTTAATACTGGCCTTACGGGGTGGGGAGGGGTACTGCTCTAAAGAGAAAATGAAAATCCACACACACATACAGAAAGGAGGGAGAGGGGGAAAGAGAGAGATTGGATGTACGTGCGATATAGAAAATGGGAAATGTCTTTGCAATTCACTTTCTAATTAGCAAGAATGGAAATTTTTTAGTTTTTGAGACTGAAAAAAGCATATCATACACAATCGATATATATTTCTTTTTTTTTTTTTTTTTTGAGATAGGGTCTCACTTTGTAGTTCAGGCTGACCCTGAGCTCACTATGTAGCCCAGGCAAACCTCGAACTCGGCTATCCTCCTGTCTCTGCCTCCCGAGTGCTGGGATTACAGGCATGAGCGACCATGCCCGGCTCTGTGGTATGTGGTATTGATTGCTGGTGGGCGTGAGTCTCCATGCCCAGCATTGTATGTGGTTACTGGGATCGAACTCAGGACCTTGCGCTTGGGAGGCAGGCGCTGGAACCACTGAGCTAACCCTCCGGCCCTCGATATATATTTCTTAAACACTCATTATTGAAATGGGGAGGCAGTGTTTTAAGAAGGAAAACCAAATTCATTATTTTGCCAAAGCACTAAGTATAACAAAGTCGTTCAGGATGACCGTCTCAACGTGCTTCAAATGACTGATCTACCATCACAGAGAGGTTCACAGAGACATTTTAAGCTTCATAAAGGGTCCAGACATGATAATGATGAGGACAACAGACATTACTAAAATAAGCATAAAATGAGGGCAACACGTGTAATGTGCTTATTTCACTATTACACTTGAAAAGGAAAGGGCTACACATTTAAAAATAAATGTTAATTCACTGCTAGATTCTTCTTTTTTAATGAATCAGAACTGAATGCTTTCATAAGAGAAAACTGACCTGCTTTTTCCCTAGAACGGTCTCTGAGGTCTTTTACTATATCCGGGTTTGAGTAAGCGGAGGAGAGGGCACTTTGCTCTTTTGATGTCAGTGCTTTCCTAGTTCTCATATGAGTTAAAGGCAGATGGTTTGTAAACCCTGTGCAAGAGCCAGAGCACCCTCACTGTCTCCAACCCAATAAGGGGCAGGACCTGCAGGAGAAGGGAATGGGGAGCACGGGGGTCAGGACAGAAGTTGCAGGCACACCCCCCATCTGCAAGGAGCAGCAGATACAAACCAAAGCCAGCTCTGGCTGTCCAGTCCAGTGAGATCTGCCACACTTTTAAGGGCAGCTGGCAAAAATGAACTTCTTTTTTTTTTTTTAAGTCAAGGGCCTTAAATTTAAAAAAAAAATGATCTAATTGTTTTATCATTCACATAGTGTAAAACTCATCAACATACCTGGGGCTGGAATGAGCTCACAGATCGTACACGTGTAATCTCTGTTTCACATGGTCTGTAGGACAGACTTCTTAGTAATACCCCTGGATGATGAGAATTTCGGCTTCTAAATGAAGCTAAGTGTCCACATCCACGGGTGTCCCTGTGCTTCTCTGAGAGACCATGTGCCCGATGCCAAGGGAGCTAAGGACTCAAAACCTGTGTTCAGCTCTGGCCTTGCCGTTACTACTCTTGTGACTTCACATGAGTCACAAGCTCCTCCAAACCTTCGTGTCTTCCTGCTCTCACAGGGACACGCTTGCTTCATTTGGTACATTTTTGGCATTAATGTGGGTACATAAAATATCTAAATCAGTACACCTCAAATATTTTATCTCAGGACCCTTTTGAAGTCTTCAAATTTATTCTATTTATGCCTCAGTATTCACTTTACTAAGGTTAAAGCTGGGCATTTTTGTTCATATGCTTGCATATATGTCCTTAAACGTTAGCATCATGATATCTTAACACATCATGAAGTCTGCAGAAAAATCCTACTGTATACCTGGGAGATGAAAGCAAAAAAGCAAAAGAATGTCTTCGTAGTACGCTGCACACAGCTTTGACCTGGCAAAAGCCCTGCAAGGGTCTTGAGGAGCCCAGCCTCTCGGATTCCACTCTGGGAAGCACTCGTCTACCACGAGGTAGCCTTCCAGCTCCTCTCTGCCTCGGCCCTGTCCCGCACCTCCGTGGAGAGCCGGTCTGCGGCGTAAGCTCCGAGCGTCCTGCTTCCCTCAACCAGAAGCCAGGGAAAGACGCACACCTCCCCATCCTCCTTCATAAGATCATTCTGAGGTACTGCAGCCCTTCCCTATTTAAAGGCCACGTCAGGATAATTTTATATATTCAATAATCCACATGTTAATGGCTTTCTCATTAACAGTTTTACTTTCATTGTGAACTAGCCAATCAAGGAAGTATGCAAATAAAAACACATGTAGCATTAAAGAAGACAGAACCATCTTTGTAATTTCCTAATAATTTGTGCATTTACCTTTAAATCAACGATCCTTGTTAAAGAATCAGAGAACAAAAGTTGAATATAATAAAGCTAGGATATTTTATACTACATTAGAGTGACAACTGACATATTAGCTGAGTTAAAGTGCAAAAAGCCAAAGGCTTTGGAACTTTTCTTTTTGCTACCCCTCTTCCCTTTCTTCATTCAGATCTTGAGTTGATAGCAGATCTTGAATTAGAATGGAATCACCTCCTGCCTGTCACAATGCAGTTTTACCACTTCCTAGGTGACACTGACAGGTTATTTCACATTGTTTCCTCCTAACAAGGTCCTGGCGCACATCACTTGTCAGTGAGATGATGGCTACAGATACCACCATCTTGGTTGGTGACAGAATTCACTAGAGCAAAAGTATCCCCACCTGAACGCCCTGTTCCCTTCCTATTAGTTGTTATCCAGACTTTGGATGAAGCTGAGGAAAGATTCCTACAATCCTTTTCAGTTTATAATTGATTTTTAAAAATAACTCAAAGTCCTCAGATTTCTTATCTTATGTTTAGGGACAAAATGAAAGAGATTATCATTCATTCGACTCTACTTCCTTACCAACACCATTTTTATATTGCTTTTTAAGGGGCATTATCAAAAAGGGAAATATGTCATTATCTTCCTGGAAGAAATAATAAAACAGAGAAAGCTGCTTTACTTAGAGTGACTTGCAGTAAAGCTTTGTATTACATCACAAGTGCTAAGAACCAAGGTCTTTTCCATCTTACAACTGTAATATTACCAAATGAGAAAATACAATCCCAAAATATATGTTCTAGCAATATATATATATTTTTTTTAAAATATTTATATATATTTACAAAAATATATTTCTATTTTTAAATATATAAGGATGATGTTTGTTTCAATTTGAGTAAGAAACACCCGACTACAATCACTCAACATAGTTCTGGGTGTGAAAGACCCACCCTAGGGAGGTGTGTCACCAAAATGGAATAAAAGGGAAGCAAAGAAGGCAGGCTTGCTTTTGTTTCTTCAGAGAAGCTCCAGTGTTTGCCCTCACTTTGGACATCATCTGGCTGCCAGCAGACTCTTCAGCCTTCCATTGCAGACCTTTCGCCCTCCTGATGTGGACACACACGGGATACTATACTGAGACCCAGGCCTCTGACTGGCTCCAGTGTGCAAACAGACCCTGCGCATTTTTCTACACCTGACCCTGTGGGTCGCCACTGCAAACCAATCTTGTAAAGTCTTTCCTATTTTTATATCTTGCATATATCTATTTTTCTAGTAAGCATTACCTAATACTGATAACAAGGATATTAACCATGACCTCAGAAAGATGAGTCAAAATCATATATAAACAAAAATCAGGAGCAAATATTGCTTAAATGAAGATTATAAATAAGGTTGCTAATTCCAAGGCCTTTTCTGTAAAATGAGGTTCTGCTTCTTAGTCCAGACAGGCCCAGCCCATTGCCTGTTATAACATGGCCTATAAAAGGACGAATTTTATATTTTTAAATAGTTGGAAAATATAAAAAGGAAAATGGTATTTCATGACACATGAAAATTACATGGCATTCAAATTTCAATGCTGATAAAGTTTTATTGGAACACAGCTATGCCCACTGGTTTACATATGGTCTGCAACCTCAGGAAACTTAAAAAACAGAAAATAAGGACACTGACGATATGAATCTTGAGAGCTCACATGATCCTTAAAGCCTAAAATATCTTACTCTCTGGCTTTTTATAGAAAACGCTGACCCCTACTCTCAAAGAAAAGTTCTACCAAATTAAAATTAGGCTTTCCTGCTAAAAAGAAGTTTTAGTAAAGTTCAAAGGAAGGAATGGAGTCATTTTTATAAAAAAGAAATAGAATATGTATAAATAATTCTAAAGGGATTTTTTTTTTGTAAATATTGCCTTAACTGGATAAGCATTAGCAAAAGAACACACAATGTGATCCTCTTTTTAAGACAACAAATCAGAAACTGGGGAAAAAAAAGAGTTAAAAGATTTGCCAGGAATATAGACTACAACCAGGTCTCATTATTCCGTCCACTGTGGCAAATTACAGAGAAAACTTCCCTGGTGATCAGTTTTATTTGTAGGTTTCTGAAGTGAGAGAAATGAGTTGTAAATGTATACAAGAAAAATGAGAGTAAATCTTTTCTAAAATGTTGACATTACAATAAACTAGATCAGCCCTACCAGAAATGCCTAGCAAGTCTTTCATCTTTAGCTACTGACTTAGCAGCCATCAGCATGCTTTTGCATTAAGGACAAATAATAGTGTTCCCAGAAAAAAAAAAAAAAGATTATCATAAACACTCCTAATACATACATTATTCTTCCTCTCTCAGAATAAACCAGAACTCACGAGGATAAAAAGAATATCATGTTTCATCTCAGCCAAACAGAAGTAAGAATATTTGATAGTGATAGCTGCCTGTCTGCACAGTATTTATAATCACTGAATAAAAACATCACTTTCAGAATCAAATTCCTATGGGAAAAAAAGCAACAAGACCCGAAGGACTTAATGCATTACACACTCTAAGAGAAAACATGCCTTTAAAGCTTCTACAGTAAAGGTCCTATCAATTCTTATGCATGGCCATGTCATATTAAATAGCAACTTTTTTTTTGAGAGAGAGAGGGTCTCTCTTTGTAGTTCAGGCTGGGCCTAAGCTAACTATGTAGCCCAAGCAAGCCTCAAACTCAGCAATCCACCTGTCTCTGCCTCCCAAGTACTGGGATTACAGGCGTGAGCCACCACACCCGGCTAAATAGCAACATTTTTTTAAAATATAGAAAACAGAATCAGTATTCATTTATTCCAATAGTCTACCATTTACCAGACACCGTGAATTTTATAATTTTTTTTCCGAGCTTAGGTTAATTCCAAATACAACTAAGAAAGACATCACTTGAATGTCTATATAAAATATTCGTGGGTCAGGGATTTAGCTTGGTGGTTCCAGCTTCTGCCTGGCAAGTACAAGGTCTCAGGTTTAATCCCTGGTACCACATACACACAATGCTGGGCATGGTGACTAACACCTATAACCCCAGCACTTGGGAGGCAGAGGCAGGAGGATTGCTGTGAGTTCAAGGCTTGCCTGGGCTACATAGTGAGTTCAGGGCCAGCCTGAACTACAAAGCCAGACCCTGTCTCCAAAAAAAAAAAAAGAAAAGGAATTCTTTCAAGTCTCTATATATAGTTTTGTTTTTTTAATTATATGTTGACAACTTCTGGTTGAGCACAGGAACAATTCTTGAAGAGATCTAACACTGACAATTGTAACTTTTTATTATGAGTGGTTGTCACAAAGAAATATAACCAACTGTCCTCTTGCTATATACACAGAGAAATAAATACCAGATGGGGTGAAAAATCCTAAATGTTCATGGAAATCACTGGGACCTTTTTAAATTTAGAGTGCGGTATCACAGGTCAAGATGGAGCCCAGGATCCTGCATGGGAAACAAGATCTCAGGGGATATAAAGCCAGGTGGGGTGGGGAACGTACCACACCATACACTGAAAAGCTTTGATATATTGTTATACGGACTTCTCCTCCCACTGAGAGTCATTGTTCATTTAGTAAGTGCTGCTAAATACTATCTGCCTATCAACCAAATGCCAGGCATCTGAGTGAATCTTTACAGGTTCAGGGAAGGGCCTTGCAGTGAATGTGACCTGTAAGCACAGATCTGAAGTTGGTGAGAAGAGCCAGGCTGATTCCCAGCCAAGGGCTGAAGCATTCTGGTGGGAACACGCTTTGCCTGCTGCCAGAACAGCGAAGAGGCTCTTCATCTGTGTTCTGTACAGGGTATCCACTGGTCCACACTATATCTTGTTCTGATCTCCTCCATACATAATGGTTTATCTCCTCAGTCTTCTTTGCTAGCTCTCCCCATTCTTTCCTTACAGGTCAGAGGGTATCAAGGCTCAGAGCTTGATTTTATCTGTCTATACTCACAAGAGTGGTGAACTAAGCCAGTGGTTTTACAGTTCCCAGGCCAGACTTATCTAAACGCCAGACTCACTTACACCTACCTGCTCAATAGTACTATAGGAAGACTGTACACATTTCATACTTATCGTGCTCATCATACTCTCCAAATCAGTGGCTCCCACCATCTTTTTCATCTCAATAGTGGAAAATTCCATTTTTATTAGGTTAAAACATGAAGCTGTTGGATTCATTTGTAGGTTAAAAACAGTCTTGTCATGATTTACTCTACCTGCTCATTTCAAAACTCTTGTCTCTGACTCCTTATTTTCCTCATAGCCTATATCTAATCTATCAGGAAGGATGGGCTCCACCCTCAGAAATATGTACAGATCTCCACTAAGGTTCACTTCTACTGTTACACCAGATCCAAGCCATCATCATTTTTCATTCAGATGACTGAAAGTCTCCTGGTTCTTCTATTTGCGTCTGTCCCTTGATAGTCAATATTCAATACAATGTCAGTCCTCTGCTAAACAAAATACATACATACATACATACATACATACATACATTCATACATACATATCAATTGTGGTTTAATACCTTGCTACATATTTCTAAGGAAAGACAATGGCCTACAAGTTTTTTAACTAATGCTACTTAATGAGCTTGTTAGAAATGCATATTCTGGGGCTTCGCACCAGAGCTCATGAATTAGAATCTTTGGGTGTGGGGCCCAGAAATGTACAATAGCTAGTTAGTTTTCCACTGAGGTTGTTATGGGCACCAAAGTTTGAGAAACCCTACCCTTCATGGCTACTTCCCCACCCACCCTGAGATCATTACCTCCTTTGACTTTTCCTCCTATAACTATCCCAAGTACTAACTCAAAATCTTTCCTGCTTCCTGCTATCATGTGTGATCCTCCACACTCTCACTCTGTCTAGAACATGCCCTGGCACCTGGCACCTGGCACTGTGCCCTGTGGCTGATGTACATGGAGGACAGAAGCTATAGATGAGGGCTGGCTTCTGCGGGCTCTTGTAGGGACTCTTGGCTAGGATTCTCACAGCTTCCGGAAATGAAACAGGGACATAACAGTCCCTCCCTCTTCCTAAGTAGTTCATAAAGCTCCAAAGGAACTATGTGTCCAGGCCAGGCTGTAGTTGACAGCCTAGTCCAAGAGATACAGCAGTTTCCTTGTCCACCACGATCTGCTCTACAATGAACATTTCCTATGGCTGTCATCTACGAATTACCAAAGCCAACAGGGCCCCGAGTTGATAAAACGCATAACTGAACTTGTCTTAATGTCTCCTTGCAGACCCCTCCCTAGTCACAGTTAAAGCAGAAGTCCCAAGTGGTAGTTCATGGGCACAGGGTGTGGGTATGACTTACTGGCCAACACAGCATTTACTGTTCTATGTTTCTGTCATGAACAATTAAACACTGGAGAATTAAGATGTGTTGTGCATGTGTACCAGCTCTTCATAAAGAATACAACTGTTCTGTATTGCTAGTGTGTACTATTCAAAACATAAAAATTTAAAAGAACAAAGTATAGGAGACAACATGTTGAAATTTAGGTTTCTGGTTGTTCTACATAAATCTTTTTTTGTGGTTGTTTTTCTTTTTGAGATAGGGTCTCTCCTTGTAGTTCAGGTTGACCCTGGACTCAGTATGTAGCTCAGGCAAGCCTCAAACTTAGCATTCCTCCTGCCTCTGCCTCCCAAGTGCTGAGATTACAGGCTTTATCCACCAAGCCCAGCACTGTGGTGTGTGGTACTGATTGCTGGTGGGCGTGAGTCACCATGCCCGGTATTGTTGTATGTAGTTACCAGAGATCTAACCAGGGACCTGTGCTTGCTAGGCAGGCGCTGGAACCACTGAGCTAAATCCTAGCCCTGTTCTACATAAATTATAAGATACAGCAATTCTGAACTGTATCCCAGTAGGCCAGAAATAAAGCAGACTTGAGAAGCTGCTTCCCTGCAGAGGATGAGCGCTTGCTTACTCTTCATCCTGCCTCCTTCTCACCCTGTAGGCTGACAGTGGGCCAGCATCACTCATTAACCTGTCTGATTCCTGAAGGCATTTAAATTTGCAAAAGCCTCCACACTTTTGCAGAATACTTTTTGGAAAGTATGGCGGTGGTTCCAAATCTGAGGTGAACAGAAAAGGGAGAAGTACATTTAGAAAGGTACCTGAGATGAACAATCTCATCTGAGAAAACCAACTATAGAATTTTAACATATAACATAAATTGATGAAACTTTTAAAACACACATACACAGCCAATAGCTACTGCCCTTTTCAAGACCACTTTCTGAGGAGATAATCAGATCTGGGAGCCACGATTTAGGACAAGGATGTCCATCAGAGCATCGTCTGTAAGAGAACTGAGTGTATGTCCATTCTAGTATACATCCACCTACTTCTTCAATAAAAATTTATTGAAATAGTCAATGTATAGTCTATGGCTAATTTCAAGTTATAACAGTTAAAGAGCAAAGGTAAGCAACAGAACCCATGATGTCCAAAACTAAAATCCATTAGTTTCTTCCTGTTATTTTTTTTTTCTCCTGTACTGAGGATTGAACCCGGGGCTTACCTTTCTGCTACATACCCTGCTTTTTAAAATTTTGACACAGGGTCTCATGAAGACATTAGGTTGCCATGGCTGGCTCAAACTCACGATCTCCTGCCTCAGTCCTGCATAAGGCTGGGATCGTAGGTATGTGGCACCATACCCAGGCCATTAGTCTCTAATACCAAAAAACCTTGGAAATAAATATGTAGCAGGAGACAACGATCTCCCTATGAGATGCCCGTGGCCCCGCAACCCTCTTGAGGTGACCACAAAAACCTCCAGTCCTTGCCAGATGCCTCCTGGGAAGTAAAAATGCCTCCCGCTGAGAGCTGCTGCATTCACAGCACTCAGGTAGATATTACGCAGTCATTAAAACCCACATTTTATAAAATACTTAAAGACAGGAGAAGTCTGACCTAAGTAGGAACAGAGAGCAGGTTAAAAATACTCTGTATATGGCTATCCTAAATCAGTTTAATATGTTATTTACACATATGCAAAAAAGAACAAGAATAATAAGTCATTCAGGAAAGACTTAAGAATGACAACTAATATTTCATATATTCCTTCCTGTATTTATTATAATGCACAGTGAATAATTTTGTAATAAAATTCTAAATTCTGCAAAAAGAAAAACTTAAAAGGTCTGGGCAAATGAAAACATATTCAGACAGAATTCTGCCATTGATAGTTTTGCAAACAGCCAATCACCTCGGGGAGTTGATACACAATGGGAAAAATTTCTTCTTGAAATATTTGATCAGATTACGAGGACCCTGTTGTTTATGAAATCTCTTGACATTCGAGCCCAGTTAACATTTGTCTAATAGCGAACACATTTTCACGGTCTTGTAAAGGGCTGTGATTACGAGCTTCGGTGGTGCCCTTATAATAGACCATTGTAAGGCCCAGCCATGCCCCCCACCCCCCCATGGGAGCTGCAAGGGCAGCAGCCCACGTGCTAGAACTTGCTCATGTGCCCCAGTTTAGCGCTGCCTCCGAATCGCAGAGGTCTTTTTGTCTTAGTGTTCCCCCTCCAATGCGCCCATTGTTCACAGTTGATCGGGTATTAGCGATGATTACAGCCTGGGAGCACAGCTCCTTTTCATAAGGACTGACACTCAAGAAACTAGCAGTGGTGGAGTTTGTCGGAGATGAAAACATTGCCTCGGGCCCTGAGCAAAAGGTCAGCGGGCGAGCCCCCAGTTGAGACAAGAGCTGAAGGCTGCTGGTTTGAAGGTCAAGTCCACAAGAGCTACAAACTGGCAAAAAGCAGCTGCTTCATAACAACACAGACTTCAGAGCCTGTATCATGAGACCAAGGGGTCCTACTGGTTTCTGAGAAATTGCATTGTCTGAGGCAAGTCCTAAAATGTGCTTTATAGATTATGTGAGGGTGAAATTCCAGGTTAGAATTAACCCTGCCTGTAATAGCAGTGGCGCAGGGAGTAGCTGTTACCTACACACTGCTCTGAGAACTTTGGGGCACGCGTACCATAACTGTTCCAAGCATTATTTATGATTTCAATTGGAGTTTGTTGAGCACTTTTCTGGTATTTGCTGAGCAATGCACGAGCAGTAACTAAACCAAAGCTCCTGATTCTATGAAAATCCTATCTAAACTGAGGAAGGAGAGACAGGCATGAAGCAATGAAATTAAAAGAAATAGGAATCCCATACACAAGGGCAATGAAGCAAAGAACACAAAGCCTGGGACCAGCCCTAATCCTGACCCAAATCATGACAACAAGCTGGCTATGGTGAAGACTGGAAGAAAGAACTGGAACCCGAGCTGAGAAGAGCTTGGCACACTAGGCGAGAAAGAACCAGATCAAAACCAAGTTGGCATGGCTGCTGCAGGAACCAAATCCACAAGTGCCCTGTGAGAGAGGGACTCAGGGCTGGATGGCAGGCAGCTGTGCAGGCCCCTAAACGGCATCTGTGTTTTCCTCTTTGCTACTTAGAAGAAACCCATGAAGAGTATTTAACAGGGAAATGACATAATTTGATGGACAGTTTCAAAATATCTGTCAGGAGCTGATGTGGATGGGAAATGTGAGTGGACACGGGAGGGTTCTTTAGTCAGACACAAAAGAGATCCGAAAAGTAAGAGAACACAGTTCAGCTATAAAATAGGTGCTGCTGCTAGGTCATCTGTTTCTTGGCTTGCACCAAACCTAATTTTAACCCAGCATATACAGTAAGAGACTCTCTTATAAATGCCTTACCACTAAGGTTGTATGCAGCTCTACAATACCTTGTATCTACCACTCGGAGACTCACAAGCTGAGGATCTGGCCTACTCAAACAGCAAGATAGAGCGGGGCGATTTAGAACTGTTAAAAATCTGCCTGGTATTTCAAGTCCAGCTGAGCTCAAATCTTTGGCATGTTGTTTTAAAGATCTAGTTCCCAGATTTCCACTGCCAAAAATGGGACGATAGATACTATCTCCTTGACAGTCACTGCAGTGGTAGGTTTTCGAGACGAAATGTATAAGCAATACTTGGCACATAGTAAATGCTCAGTAAGGAAATAATGGGGTCCTCTATTACGTTAGTTTTAAAAGTTTGGTCCTAGTAGATCAGCTCATATTGCTTATCTGTCCAAAAAAGTCTCTATCTTGGAGGAAAGAACAGAGTACAGCCGCAGCCAGTGTCCGTGAGGCATGTCTTTCCTTTGGCAAACTCCAATATCAGATGAGGTTAACAAAGGGAAAGTAGAGCGGAAGAACAAGAATCGCAGAGCAGGGCAGCTGCAGGCAGGGGGCCCCAGACAAGCTCCAGCCATCCCTCACAGCCCCCAGGGAGCCAGCTCGGTCACCAGCAGGTGATGTGAACTTTGCACAACGGTAATCTCCTGAGACAACCTGTACCCGGTCACACAGAACATGTGTTCGTGTTAGGTCTCTTCTTTTGATTCACTTTCAACTTCTTTTTCCATAAAGGTAAAGCCCCCAGCAGTATAAGTATATGGAAACATGGCCCATCTCAACTGATGGCAAGCACAAAACCTCTACACAAGCTTGCCACTTTAGATCTCGGCCTGAAACCTGAGAAGCTGATTTCTTGTTCCTTGAATAGATCAGGGAATTCGATATGATCCCTGAGGTTCTTCAGCGATGCTGTCAGTCAGGGTACTTCCCCAGCAGACATCCTGCTAACAGGCACCACAGGCTGGATTTGCTAGAGCCATGGCCTCACTCGTGCACTTTCTGTGCGTCCTAGACACAAAACGAACACATACTTTTTCCCTTATTGACTTAATCAGTACATTTTAGGAATACGTTCTGATCACATTCATCACTGAAAATCTGTACATGATATATCCCAAGTCTCATTTTTCTATTCCCCTGCCCTCCCTACAACACTCCACTCCTACACACATAAACTTTATCTCAGTTTTTTCCTTTTTATCTTCAAATTCTTTCTCTTCTTTGCTTTTCCTTGCCCCCCTTCCCTTTTCTCTTTGAACATTTTCTTTCCATTTCACATTACCTATCATACATAATTCTGGACCTCATTTACACCTTCAGTTTCTCACAATAGAGAAACAATACAGTATCTATATCTCTGTGTGCTATTTATTTCACTTATGAGTAGGGCCTCCAGGTATATCCATTTAGGTGTAAATGTCTCAATTTATCATTCCTTATGGCTGTGTAATACTTTATTTAAAAAAACATATCTTTATCCAGCTTCTAAATACTAGGCATTTGGGCTGTTTCCAAGATTCAGCTATTACAAACTGTGCTGCTATAAACACGGGTGCACATAGGTCATTGTGGTGTGATGCATTTAATACCCTCAATGGAGGAAAGATAGCTTCTTTAATAAACAGTGCTGAAAAAACTGGGTTTCAACCTGCCAGAGTTTATAACTAGACCTATATATTTCACCAAATTTTAAACTAAAATGGAGGTAGATTAAAGATCTAAATATTAAAACAGAAACACTATACCTACTAGAAAAACAGGGCAGGTAGACCTCTTGGAGACACTGGCACAGGGAAAGACTTTATGGACAAAACCTCAGTAGCACAGAAACTAGCAGAAGGAATCAATAACTACGATCTCATCTTATTAAAAAAAAAAAACTTCTGCACAGCAAGAGAAACCACCAGTAGAGAGAAAAAAAAAATTAAAGGATATACAGAGGGCACATACGGAACTCCCACTAACCAGTAAAAGTCAAGACTATAGTGGTATGTTGGTTCACAGACTTAGATTTGTTCCATGATTCTGGAAAAGGCAACCATGGGAAAGAGGGAAAGAGGGTCACAGTCAGTTCCTCACCTCATGCGGAATTCTCAGACACAGACAAAATTCTGTCACACACTTCTCTGTGCAAACTCAACAGTTCACAAAGTGGTTGTGAGCCAAGGTACCACGGTGCCTCTTTCAAATAAAATGGCCAATGATCTCATTTTTGTAATGACTTGAAACTTAAACTTGTTTAACTGGGAGGAGTTTTACACCCTTTTCATTTTCCTCATTAAGTAAAGAAATTCATTTGAAAAACATGATTTTGTTTTTCTAAGGAAATTCTTAGAAAAATCTATAAAATTTCGTCAAAGGTAAGACATAGCTGTAAGTGACCAACATGACAGGGACTGTCTCATTTGAATGCTTTGGTGATAAAAATAATTAATAATGGGTGCAAATAGGAAAGAAAGAGTTCTTATTTGAAACATGGAAGAATTTTGGAAAATGAGAATGTATCAGAAGCCTCCTCCTTTATGAAAAAGTGAAAATAAGGCAATTACTGAGCACTTATTACATGCCAATTAGTTTTCTCAGAAATTTCAATAGATTAACTTATAGAATCCTTCCATAACCCTGTGAAGGTGGGAGTATCCTTACACCCTTTTCAGGAGGAGATATTGTCATGTTATACTCTACCTATAGGATTCATATTTGCTACATAAACGTCTGGTTTTGAAATAGTACAGAAAGCCTTTGTAACTGTCACTGAGCCTAAGTATTTGTTTTGTACTTCATTATGAATAAGTCTTCTCTTTAAACCTGTTCTCCTGTGGATGGAGTCTGGGTGTGATGTCAGAGTTGCATCAGGTTCCTAACCAAAAAATCAACAGCCACAGAGCCTAACGCAGGGCAGAAAACTTCACAGGAGAGAAAATCAAAATGAATGTCTGTTTTGGGCAAACTCCCTCAGGGCTTTGAGTAATTTAAGAGATGAGGGTTTTTTTCTTTCTTTCTTGTGGAGGATGTGGAAGACAGTGTCAGCAAACCAGGAGAAACTTCCAGACTCAATAGGAATTTTTGTTAATCAAAAGCATCTAAGTATCATGAGATTTTTTTTCTAAAGGAAAGGTTAAAATATTATATAATATAGTACAGTCTTTTGTGGGAAAGAAAATAGAGCAGTGTACCACTGAAATGCCAGCTGCGGTATATCTAATTGTCAGCCACTACCAAGTTAGGGAGTATGAGAAATGATTGGTTTACTCTTTTGTTAAATCAAAACAAAACAAGGCGATGTAGTCTGGACAGAAATAAAAAGAAGGCTTGGACAGAGCACTTGGCGAGCACGCATGGCCCTGGCTTCAAGCTCCAGTACCATAAAAACAACTTCAATAACTCCCGAGAGGTCTGTAAATTATGTGTAGTAGAGAGACAGATCTCAGCATTAAAGAAGAGGCTTCATTTATATCCCCAAAGAGGTTAGAACTGAAGGATTAGATGGGGGCCAAGGGTAAAGCAACCCACACAGAGGTTGATATTTAAGGTGTTCCTACCCTTCACCACTGTGGGCCTCTCAACCACAGGCGATTTTGCCCTTCGAGGAACAATGGAACTCTGCGCAGTCATTTTTGGTCGAGGGTGACATTAAACAACTGCAGTGTGGAGAAGCATCTGACAGCAAGTCTAGTCCTAATGCCACGGTTAGAAATCCCACCCTAAAACATGTCAATCCCCACCCTACTCTTGTGAGTGGTAGATTTCAAAACAGGCATGAACACTCATGAAGCTGGATCAATGACAGACCTTGGGAACTACTGGTGGGCTTTTTCTTGGGCTTCATAGTCAACAATTATTTTATGACTTGTATTGATAGGGCAAGAAAAACCTTTTGGGGAATTGCAGGAAGAAGGAACACTGTCATCAGAAAGCCTAAATCACAACTTAAGGCTTCACGTCAACCTGAGTTCTAAATAGTAACATGGACAGGGAACAGTACACTAGGAAGTGGACAATTATCAATTCAGCACAATAATGATAAACTAGCCCCTAAAATGATACAGACTGAAAGAAAACTGTTCTAATAATTGAAAAGCATACTAGGATCCTACTTTTGGAGTGTCTGCATTGTTCTGAATATCAGCTCTGAGCGCATTACCCATATCTGAATGTAACATGAAAGAGACTTCTTTCTGATAAAACAGTAAATAAAGGAACATTACAGTATTTACAAAGTTAGAGGTCCAGTAATTCATAGCTCACAATGTTTCACAAATCTTCTTTGGGCTCCCAAGACATTAATCATAAAACAAATACTTTTTCATCTCTTTATTTCCTACATTTAACAAAAGAATGATTTGTTTTCAATATATTTCAAGAACTTTCCAGAGCCATTCATTTGTAATTTTGTGTTTGACACACAGATTTTCATTGTCTCACTACTTTAAAAGAATAAATGGAAACGTGACAAATACTAGTAACTGTTGAAGCTCCCTGATGGGGGAGGAAGTGTCCTGGGCTTGTATAGTGCTCACCACAAGATGTGGTAACTACGAATTCTCACAGAGTCCCAAACTGTAATCATAAAGAGAAATGCACTGGCGGGGGGGCACATCGAGAAAAGTCTACTGAAATTATGTTAATCACCCACAACACCAACAACAAAACAAATATTTAAAGACTTTTCTTATTAAAAACATAAAGAGTATAAGGTTGGGGACATTTTGGAGAATAAAGATGAGCAAAAGGAAAAAAAGAAAAAGGCAGTATAAGTAATCCCACACTGAGAGATAAGCACCAACAAGACGATGGTATTTACCTTTCTAGTGACTGAAGTGGAATTTGAAATGTGTTTCCAGGCAGTGTAAGGGCTGGAGCAAAAGCTGTGAAGAATCCCAAGGCTACATCCTTCCAAAGGATGATTCATACATGTCTGAAAACACAAAATATACCCACCAGCCTCCCTGCAAGGTTATACCCAATTGAATTACTAATTTTAAATGCACTTTATTATGCTTGACTCTTCACATATGTATAATTTTTGTGTGAGCTTCACTTGATTTTAACAGTTACCTCCATCCTTCCATTCTGTATGCTAATCTTCATGGCTGGTTACACACATCAAATAGTTGTCTGTTCGCAACTTAAGTACATCAGAGGGAACATGACTTTTAGAGACACGGTAAATTATCCAGTGCAATGACTTCCTGCACTGACTTTTTACTTATTGAAAGATCTCAATTCTAAGAATCACAGACTAGAAAGAGCTCTTTCATCTGCCTCAAGTGAGTAGCAATGACATTATCAGGAGGAACAACAGAAGGGACGTCACATAAGGAAACTGTGTTCTACCCCAACCCTTCCGATTTGCTATCCTATTGCCTCTTGCATCGCGCTATGAAAGTAACCACGTAAAAGCAGAATTACAATTGGACCTCATTTTCTGGGCAAAAGATCAAACAAGGCAGAAAATGTACAAATCAAATCATCCCATATTTCAAAGTCAGGGAAAACAATACCAAAAAAAGTTTCGGATCTGAGTATAAGGCATGCACACTAATCTAAATGTGATGACTAACATACATACAAATGGCAGGTTTGGGTCATTTGTCCCTAATGTAGGCTACTGTAGTTCTCTAAGTAATTCTATATACTGTTTTCAAACTGTAACACTGCCAGCAGGCTAGATGTCTTCTTCCCCCTGTGCTCTATTACACCATGGTCTACCCACTGCACTAGACAGGTAACAAATCTATGTCCAGCGAACACAGGAGACCAGAATCTTATGAGAGAAAAAAAAAGCCTTCTAAATACCAAAAACAGACTCACAAGTTAAACAAGGGACTGGATAATACAGCCTGGGAAGGTTCATGTTATCATAATGTCATTTAATTTTAAGAGAATACAGTATACTTTGTGACACTGCAACTGATTTAGTACAGCTGTTAAGGAAAATGCCATTCTGAGATATGTGATCCTAATAAAACTGAAATTATTTTATTTGAAAAAACATAAGCTAATGCTAACAATCATTTGACAGTCATAAGCTTGTTATGTTGAACATCAAACTACTCAGTCTAAATGCAAGACATTACTTATTAGGCTATGTATTTTCCTATTATTAAATTAAAAAGCAGCAGTATTTAGGGCCAGGGATTTACTTCAAGTGGTACTGCACCTACCTTGGAAACATAAGGGCTTAAGTTCGATCCCTGGTACCACCAAAAAAAAAAAAAAAAAGAAATTAAAAAGAAAAAAAAAAAAGCAGTACTGTTTATTTGCTCAGTGAACAAAGCTTGACTACATAAAATACTTATATATTTTTAAATAGTCCCAAATTTAACTTAATTCTGAACCTATTAAATTTCACATCAAAAAGGATAAAGAGTGTATCTGTTTGTTACTTAAGGAAAGCTGTACATTAACTATTCTAATTTTTCTTAGATTTATCAGTAAGATTTCCTTCTATATTCCTTATCCCCAAATTCAACACTCAAATGCTAAAGCTTTAGACATGAATATGTTTATCACATTATTTTATAATAATGAAAATTTATGAGCAATCTGCAGCATTAAAACAATAACAAAGTCCATTCAGTTGAATTATTATCTAATTATCAGAAATTATATATGGGTGTATATAGCATAAAAAGACATGAAACTAAAAATAAACACAAAGAATAAAAACTAATTATACTGATATTTAAATATATGAATTAGAAAAAATCTAATGTAATTTTATTTTAAAATAGTTTCGTATCAGAATAATGACATACGATATCTTTAACTCTCCCTCCCAAACTTTCAGTAGAATTCTTATAATAACAACCTAATATTTTTTCTTTTGTTCTTCCGACTGCAGATCCAGTCTCCTACTACAGAAGTAGAAAAATGTAGTTATTTCTTTGCCAGCTTCCCCTTCCACTCAGGAATGAACACATAAATCAGGATCCACCACTTACAGAAAAGCACTGGACCCATGTGCTAGAGGTGCTCGGGAGGCACTGCAGGGAGACGGAGCTCCTGGTGCCCAGAGGCGGACAGCAGCTCCCCACGGTCTGCCTCAGACTGACTTGCCGGTATGGGTCCAGGTACTGCGCCTCGCTGTATGGTTCCAACACCTGACACCTGCCTAGCCACTCTGCCAGGAACACAAAATGCTGTCAGAAATTTATTTTTTTCCAAATGAATGCTGTAAGCTTTTAAAATTATGGTGCAGGGTTATAGTTTGACTAATTCTACAAATACATGTTACTGTGTTATACATTTTATTGCATAAGTGTGTTCAGATTTGAATAGATGCATATATACACAAATATACAAAGGGACATTGCCGTTCACTAATTTTCATATATGAGGATTTCCTTACACAAAGACTACATAGTATGAGTCGGTTTTATAATGTCCAATTATGATACATCTACTATGTGTTCTAATTTAGAAGAGAATTCTACAATATGGCAGAAACCTCAAATAAATGGAATTTCTTAGATTTCTTCCCAGTAGAAGGAAGTGAAATAAGGCTCTAAAATTTCGGTCTGGGCTGTATCTTAAATATGTAGAAAGGGAAGTATCTCTGTCAAATTTTGGATCAAATAATGACTGATTTTATATAATATTGTGTTTGTATCTATGTACCACATCTATGTAACATTGTGTTTGTATCTATGTATCTATGTTTGTATCTATGTCTGGTGACAGACCTAAAGAACACAAGACTTTTTTATAGTATAAAGGACTATATTGCCCCTAAGTGTTGAGATGGTGTTAGAATCTGCCATGCTTAGGACAATCCATTACTCGTGACAGACTTCCCAGTAATATCTGTTTAAATATTGAATTGATTTAACCTCTTGCGAATGGATCATGTTTGCAAGTTAAGCTCCGTTGCCATTCCTCTGAAATATATTCGTAGAGTATAACTGGTATCTGCGGCTAAAATCTAATGAAAAAAAAGTCTTCAGAGATCAGATTTAGGGTGCTCTTCTTCATCTTTTTTTTTTTTTTTTTTTTTTTGAGACAGGGTCTCACTTTGTAGTTCAGGCTGGCCCTGAGCTCACTATGTAGCCCAAGCAAGCCTGGAACTCAGCAATCCTCCTGCCTCTGCCTCCCAAGTGCTGGGATTACAGGCATGAGCCACCACACCTGGCATTGTGCTATGTGGTTTTGATGGCTGGTGGGCGTGAGTCACCATGCCCAGCATTATATGTGGTTCCTCGGATCGAACTCAGGGCCTTGCCCTTGTGAGGCAGACGCTGGAACCATTGAGCTAAATCTCCGGCCCCCTTCATCTATTTTAACAACCCAGCAACATGCCAAAGCACTCCTTAAAGAACTACCCAGCCCTCGGCCATCCCCTTCTTCCTGTAGTTATGCACACACAGCACTGACCAATGATGACATCAGACCACTGCTCCAGTGGGGCAGACAAGTGCCACTATTGCCACCTTCCAGGACAAGGAAGTATTCCAAAGCCAGAAAAGGTGGCAATTCATGCAAAGGCATACAACAAACATAAAATGAGTGTCATGTTCATCTGTTGGAGTTTCCACTGAATGGCTCACTTAAAGTCAGTATCCTCTAAGTGCAAAATTGTTCTTTAGAATCTAAATTTTTTAATTATTTAAAGATTTGATAAATATAAATTTATGGGTGAGGGTGAATGTATATCTTTCTGTCTATCTGCCTCTGTGTGTAGCAAAGGAGCAGGGGAGGAGGGCATCCCCTGCAGAAGGAACTGGGGAAAGTCAAGAAAACAACTTCTGTTGAAAATAATCATTTTGTTAATCCATGTTTCAAACAGAGACAGAGTTGCCAGAGATTTAGCTCAGTGGTTCTGGTAACTGTCTTGCAAGCACAGGTCATGAGTTTGATCCCTGGTACAAAAAAAGGCAAACAAGGACAGAATTCTCCTTCTCACCTAAAGTGCCATAATCCATTGTCATAGTTAATAAAAAGCAAAACATCAAATCTACACTGCAATGCTGAATGCTGTTACAGCTTTATGTCCTCTGGAATACAGAAAGGCTGACTAGGCATCACCACCTACACAGTTTATGCACCTTAGTTTTAGCACATTATTAATACTTTCATTAGGGTGATGTAAAATTGCCAGCTTAGTTTATACAGCAACAGTGCCTATGGAACTTGAGCTCTCCCCTCTGTCCAGTAGGCTGTGCTGTCACTTACATCAAAAGAGTCAACTGCATTACTATAAACAGGACATAGCCAAACACCATATTTGATGATCAAGCATCTGAAGGGCTGAAATCTGAGTCACATTCATGCAAACTCAACTAGGCACCAGCATCACTGCTCCATTACCTCAGGCTCTGTAGTCTTCGAACAACCTCGCATTACAAACACAGGGCCAGTGAGACCTCTCAAGGAAGAACTAGGCTCCGAAAGGCAAATCGTGGTACAAACATAAAAACCGAACACATGACATGTCTCTTTCAAATTTTTAGAAAATGTCATTCAAACATCAGTAATGCTACTGATATTTTTCATTAAACAATTATAGAACAAACTCATTTAAAACTCTTAAAGATAAATGTAAAAGTGAAACAAAAAGCCTATATTCTCATTTCTATTTTTTAGGAGTAGTTGATTTTAGAGTTCACAGGTATTACCTACAGTTATTTCTAGATTAATTAAAATAGTTAAGATATAATCACACCTCTATAATATATATTATTATTTATTATTATATTATTTATATATATATAAATCACACCTCTATAGTGTGTGTGCGTGTGTGAGCGCGCGCTCACGCGCACGCACACGCATGCGTAAACCAAACCACTGGTTTCATAATGGTTTTTTTTTTTTTTTGAGAGAGGGTCTCACTTTGTAGTTCAGGCTGGATCTGAGCTCACTATGTAGCCCAGGCAAACCTCAAACTCAGCAACCCTCCTGCTTCTCTGCCTTCCAGAGTGCTGGGATTACAGGCGTGAGCCACCACACCTGGCACTGTGGTATGTGGTATTGATTGGTGGGCATGAGTCACCACACCCAACATTGTATGTTGTTACCCAGGATCGAACTCAGGGCCTTGTGCTTGCGAGGCAGGTGCTGGAACCACTGAGCTAAATCTCCGGGCCTCATGGTGGATTTTTTTGCAACTTCATTTTTTAAAGCAGGAATATAACAGACAATTCCATATGAACTCACCTAAATCTATTTCACTCTTAAAATAGCCATGTAGTGTTCCATTCCATTAGTAAGTTTTTAATCATTTCTAGATGGAAGGATACTTGGGTTATTCCTACTTTTCTCAACTGTAAGTAATACAGAATTGGGTGCTCTTGAATTGCAAACATTTTGCAGTGCTGTAAGGCCCTTTTGAAAAGAGGGGTCATTGAGGTGGACAGGTTCACAGACTGCCTGCTCTACACTCTGATAGCTGCAGCCAAAGTCCCTGCAAAAGACCATTCTACTTAAACTGCCATGGACAGGGGATCCAAGCACCCACATCTTTGCCCAGGCTGACTCCAACATGTAACGATTTCTGTAAGCAGTTACCAGAGTGACTATCATACCCTCTTTTGTACATAGTATAGGACTTGACTCCCAAGAAATCACAGGCCAAGTTTCTTCCCTAATAAACACTGACAGAGTGAGGGGAAAGAGCAACAGAGAAGACAACTAGAAGATATCTGTCCAAGGTGACAGACCAAGAAACTAATTAAGCAAATAAAGGCAGCAAGGTTCTTGCTTGAGTACTTCGGGAACCTCTTTTTTTTTTTTTTTGAGACAGGGTCTCGCTTTTTGTAGTTCAGGCTGGCCCTGAGCTCACTATGTAGCCTAGGCACGTTTCCAACTCAGCAATCCTCCTATCTCTGCCTCCGGAGTGCTGGGATTACAGGTGTGAGCCACCACGCCCGGTGGGAACCTCTTTTGTTGAAATGTGCTGTGTTATTATTTTCCCTTAAAATGTTTCCTAACTTTAACACTTTTTATAAAATTTCTGCGTTATAGTAGACATTTCCCTGTCTGTTAGAAAGAAAAAAGTTAAAATATTCCCATGCTTGCCTTCGATTAAATACTAGAGATAACACCTCTCACAAGCTCCCCTTTCTAATCCTCCCTCACCACAGGCATCTAATACCAGAAGTTGCTGTCTTCATTCAAGCCATGTTTTTATGTGCATTTAGCATAGTAACTATTAAATATCTACGTTATTTTGTGTGATTTTCTTTAAGTATTATAAAGCGGTGATCAAAGGAATATTTGTCTCAACTTCCTCTTATTACTCAGTACTGGCATTCTGAGACCTTCCAGTGATGATATACACACATTGTGTGTGTGTATCCCTATGTGTCGTATGTAATCCCTTTCCTTCTTGATGGACCTTCAGGGTGATTGGGATTCATTGCAAATACAAATAACGCTGCAATGAACATTCCTGTATGTCTTCTTCAGTCTCTAATGTACAGACTTGGAAGTGGAATGGCTTAGAAGCAGGTTACATACAATGAAAGCTTTATTAAATGTTGCCAAATGGTTCCCAAAGCGTCAGTGCAGTTTAGCTACTGCCACTAATATACAAAGGTGTAATTTCCCTGTTTTTGTACATGTCATTATCAGGCTTTCTAAGATCTATTAATCTATTTTAAAACTACCTGGTTTTCACTTCAATTTGCAATTTCTAAATTATGAATCAAGTTGAGCTTCTGTGAACTGCCTATTCATATTCTACCTTCTTTCTGCTCTACTATATTCTTATTGACACTTTATTCTAATCCCATATTGTTATGTTAACAACATTGTTTTCCACTGATTGCTTGCCTATTAACTTTGGGTTTCTAATGATGTGTCTCTCAAAAGATTAGTTAAAAACCCTAACAGA